>NJDD01006480.1:199303-219284 GCA_002245505.1 Calephelis nemesis | reverse complement strand
CCATTACTCCTTCATGAAGTCCACCCAGTAACCTAGACGCAGCACAAAATCGAGGTACGGTCTCCCGGAATTCATCTAAATAATGATGTCTCTGCTCGACCTACAAAGCCCGATGAAGTTGTAAAAACCGCGAGATTGGCAACGCATTAGTCGTTCCAAAAAAAAAACAGAATCTACAAAATTTTCTTGTCTCTTAAGAATATTGTACCACTGCAAGAAAACTGTCTGTTTTTCCCAATTTATATACAACTAGCTGTTACCTGCATCTTTCGCCTGCGTTTTTGTAGGAAGCCGTTGTGCGATCAGGAGTCAAGGTATATGTTAATGCAGGTCACAATCTATCTGTGTTCCAAATGTCAGACAAATTCGTTCAACCATAAAAGCATAAAAGAGTAACAAACATACACATATCCTTACAAACTTTAGAATTTATAATAATAGTAGGATTAACACAAAATATAGATAGCTATTAATTAATATTATATGATTACCTCTGATTATCATATGATTATCGTCTCTGTGGTCTAGCGGTTCGGGTGTTGGACTTGACTGCATGAGGTCTCGGGTTCGAATCCCAGGTCGGTCAACAAAAAGATAATTGGATTTTTCCTATTTTCTAATAAAAAATGTTGGTCGGGATTGGAAATGTGCCCGGTTGGCGATAGGCTTGCCACCTATCACATTATGGGACTTAGTGTCTTCGGCTAGTCGTGGGTGCCCTGGTTGTGCCTCTGCCTACCTCTTCGGGGATATGGGCGTGAAGATACTTTTTTTTTCATATGATATTAAAACAAACTGTATCAAATTCCCTTTAATTATGAATTATCACCAATGATATAATATTAATCACCAATTATTTTGAAATCATTTAATAGTAAATCAAAAATAATACCGGTATTACTTAATATAAGCATTAAATAATATGTTTTCTGGTATTCAACGGCACCGTCAATATGGTGACCATATCTTTTAGCTGCACTGACGTTACATTTTTTAAATCCTGACCAAGAGAAAAGTTTATCGATTTCCTGTTTCTTTTTTTTACACATTATAATGTTAAGAAATTTAAACAAATTACAATTATACAAAAAATACGAATACTAAGAGCGTATTTCACAGATCATATTAAAAACCGAGTTTAGTAAAACTAAGTTCAGTATAAATAAGTTCAAAAACCCGATCCCGCTCATAAGCAACTGCAAGTAGTCTTCTAAAATTGACTATATTCTTATCCCCCTCCCCTGATAATATTATTAATACGTCAATAATATACATGAATAGTAACAAGACGGTAACCAAAATTTCTTTTACAATAAAATTGACAAGTCTGACACTCTTGACAATTGAATAAAGGTTTTTTTATGTTAATCGTGTTTAAATTCGACGATGAAATATAGTCTAAGTAATAATAAACACAAAGGAAGTTAAAGAGATTTGCAAGGATCATGGCATTTAATTAGATAATTATCGTGCATTATGATTAGTAGTATTAGTAGTATTAAGATTAGTAGTATATTAGTCTTACCAACTTGTCCAAGTCTACCGGCTATCCTACCCCCCGGAACGAATTAATGGTCGCCCTCCAAGAACCTAGCCATAAGATACGACCGCGCTTAAATGATTATCTTTTCGGTGCTATTTTGGACATGGATAATTCAGTAAAAGTAATTTTTCAATTAACATAACACTAAAATTATAAAAATTAATAACCCCTCACAAAACCCACATGTGATATAGCTAAGAACCGACACATCAGCTTCCAAACAAAAATCGGTCCATCTGTTCAAAAGCTATGATAGACTAGGTTGTTTTCTGATTCTTTTATTTTAACAATGAATGTTGATTTAAAGGTTCTTCAACTTTCATTCGAATGTATGTCTTTGAACTAATAGTGCAAACATTTTCAGCTTATATCTTCTGTGATAATAGGAACATGCTACGTAGGAATATCTGGCACTACACAACGTGGCATCCAGGACATCAAGGGGTTCTTATGGTTAATGTGTTCCGAAGTATCTTTCACTATATCTTACGGTGCCATGTACGGGTTTGAAAGTGACCTTCCACTGTTCAAGAGAGAAACTGGAATGTATAGTGCGTCTGCCTTCTATGTTTCGAGATTTTTGAGTATGGTAAGTTTAAAGAAGATGTGAGAAATTTTTGAAATCACAGATATTTTACGTGAAACATTTTCACATAGGAACTGAGATATAAATATAATTTGGTGTCGTGGGGCACCAGGTAGGAACGAAGTTCCTTCGGCTAATGTAGATTGTAGAATCGACACAATTCATGAGTATACACTATGCTTTGGCGGGTTAGAGTGGTAATATAGAGAGAAGGGATGAGAGAACGAAAAGAAAGAGGAAGCAGAGAAAAGTATTATACACTACTCGATTGTGTATACGACTGTAACGCCTGCGCACGTCTCATTTAACAGTTTTTTACCACGGACTTTTTCTTATGGTTTTGCTATCACATTTTTTTCAGTTCCGTCGCGCAGCAAAATCCCTATCTCCTCAAAGCCTGCCGTAAGGAACTTCGTTCCAAAATGTATAAGACAGTGTCAAATATAAAATACGTCGTGTATTTGAATGTAAAATCAAAGTAAGCAAATTATTTGTAACAACGTTTTTTTACACATTGAAAGGCAAACAAACAGTCTGATTTCCAGATGGTAAGTAATTTGCACCGCATAGAGACGCCAAAGGTGGTGATAGTGTGTTGCCAACCTGAGGCCGGGATGTTAGGCCTCGAGCAAAGTAAGTTTACTGGCTATTTTATCCTACTAACCGAAACATGTCAACAGCAAGCGCTGACGTTATGGCGGCAGAAATAGTTAAGTGGTACTAATCCGGGCGAGTCGCTGTTAAACTCTACCACCTAGTCAGATGTCATAGTGTCGGTAAACCTATGCTCGCCTTTTACAAGCTACCTGGCAGTAAGGTAGATTGTCTATCCTGCATAGGAGCCCGGTCCAATACGTGAGAATACTTTATACAAAAATATGGTCTGCCAACGAAAACGTGAAAAACCTAAGATGTAGCGACAACGTAGGAAAGAGTGATGTCCTCAGTATAATATAAAAATCTGAAATGATGGTGATGCAGTTTAGTCATCATACTAAATAAATAATACTGGAAAAATAACACAAAATTATTAAGTTATATGCTTGTATTGTGGGTGTAAGACAACGATACTGATACGCAAAAATATTAAACGTGTACCTATCTGACAAATTTTCTACGATAGCGAAAAATCTTTTTTGTTCAACAAAATAACATTTTTTTTAAATATTCTTTCATTAAAAAAGGTATCTTCACGCCCATATCCCGAAGTTGTAGGCAGACGCACAACTAGGGCATCCACGATAAGCCGAAGACTCTAAGTCCCACAATGTGATAGATGGCAAGCCTATCGCCAACCGGGCACATACCCAAGCCCGTGCAACATTAAGTATCCTTATTAGAAAATCGAAAATATAAATTTTCAATTTTGTTGCCCGACCCGGAATCGAATCGGGGACCTCAAGAAGTCAAGTCCGACGCCAGACCGCTAGACCACAGAGGCGACATTCATTCATTCATACTCGTCTCAGCAAATATCGTTAAAACTATCCGACGGTTTTTTAGGATAGCGAACAAGTAGACTATCCTGTTTGGAAAAAACTACCAGCCGAAATGCTGTCCAAAACAAAAAAAAAAACAACTGACAGCATAGATAGACGGAACTGAGAAAAAAACAGAATTGTTTAGTTTATTTGTAGGCGCTGCTATATATTCATTTACCATTTTAGATACCTCGCTGCGTGATATGGCCCCTGGCATATGTCTTGATTTCCACATCAGCGGTCCAATTACCGAATCATCTCCTAACAACATGTCAATTTACAGCAGCACTTGTGGCGACGTCTATTGCTTCCATAGCCTATGGTAAGGATACCAAATATTAGACCAATAAAAACATCCGTTCTATTATTGCCTATTTAAGCCGATTTCATTGCTATTTGGACGTTTCTAGACTGATGTGAATGTGATGATAAATCATCCTAATCTATTTTTACCATTTATATTTTGAAATCTCAAAATAAACTTAAATACAATACATTTCTTAAAATGTACAATGGTAATTTATGTAGAAAGAGTTAAAATTGGCTTAATATATAGGTTATAATATGGGAAAACAATCAGAAATAAGTGACAAATTATGGCACTCTTTTGCAAAACAAACATTATATTAGAAATTTCCATGACAATAATTTTATTTTACAAGATGAGATTTAAAAAAATAATTTAAACAACAAGAATATTGTTTCGTGATAAAAACTATTTTACGTGTTAATCCAAGTTAGCCTCTATGTGTGTTCCAAATTTCATGAAAATCGGTTCAGCAGTTTTTGTGTGAAGGAGTAACAAACGAACAAACAGACAAACTTTCGCATTTATAATATTAATAGGATAGAATAAACAATTCTAGCGTTGGCGATATCAGTTCATTTTTACATTTTTGCCAACATACGCCACTAAGCTTGCGAGCTTTTCAATGTGAGTTCCCCGTAGTAATTTACAGCCTACTTAAAATTAGGAATTAAAAAATATTTTATGTTCATGTCAGAAATCAAATCCGAACCTCACAGTTACTCGATGGAGTTCGGCATGTACGCTAACCCCTAGGTCAAGGAGGCGGTTTCCTATCAAAGTTATTTATGTTGAATCACAACTGCTCAAGTCGCATCGTTCGTCATACTTACCCAGTTTACTTTTCACCTTGAAGATAAGTAAAGAGTCACCTGCAAACAATTTACAATAGGCGTATGCAATATTTCATGATTGAGCTATATGAAGAACAAAAATGGTCCAAGAAAAGAGACCTGGCTGGCTATCCCAGTTACGATAAAAGTATCAACTGTTGTTGATCTCCATCTTCGGAACTATCCTATTCAAATTAAATATTAAAAATAAAGTGCTTTATTTCAAAATTTGGATTCAGTTGTTTCCAGACCAAAATGTAATGGTTAATGCAATTAAATACCTTAGACAAATCACAGAATATACCAAGGACAATAAGAAAACCCGCTCAGGCTTTATTAATTTTCTACTAGTTTAAACGGCTCTAACAATATTGACGAAGTTTTGTGTTTACACAATCTTTTATTACTAAAGTTGTTATTTTTTTTAAATATAACTTACTTTGTAAAGACTACTACTGTATTTTACTAATACTAATACTACTATTTACATAATGCGCTTCGGCTTAACACTTTTTACTCTTTTTACACTTTATACTATTTTAACTTTTTTCAAATTGGGTTTTTCCAATTTTCTAATAAAAATAATGTTGATCGGGATAGGGAATGTGCCCGGTTGGCGATAGGCTTGCCACCTATTACATTGTAGGATTTAGTATCTTCGGCTAGTCGTGGGTGCCCTGGTTGTGCCTCTGCCTACCTTTTCGGGGAAAGGGACGTTTAAATTGACTGAATTTAAATTGACTGACCTAATCTCAATTTAAGCGAAATGATTATGTCATAACAACTTTATGTAGATATCTTTAAATGCATTCGAATTTCCGAAACTTGACGAATATAGCCGAAGCACATGATTTAAATAGTACTACTATATTATTATTGTATCCACTTACAATTAGCCGATTCGGTGAACTTCGTTCTACCTGACAGTGACAACTACTGATAGTTTGTACGGGAAAATCGAAAGCATTATCTTTTTTATTATTCTTTGAGCCCTAAAGAAAAAAAAACCCTGTTAGTCAAGCCGTTTTCGAGTTGTAAAATTTATAAATAATAAGACATTTGGATATTCATTCTCATTTATATAGATTACTTACAAAGATACCATAATATAAGATACACGTGTGTTGTGAAATATTGTGCAATAATAAACACGCATATTCACACGCGGACGCTGACATAATAGAATAAATTATATTTTATGAACGTCTAGAAAAACCTTATTCGAAATATGCGCATGAGATACTGACAAATTATAATTCCTTAAAATAAAATTTGGTCTAAAATACATAATTTTAAGTGTAAAGATCCAACAATATCTAGAGTGGACAAGTCATTTCTTATAATGGTTCATTTAAAGAATTATTTTATAAAATCATGAATACATTTTGTGAAAACTAATAATAAATAAGCATTAAGAAACATTTCCATACCATATAAGTTGAGTTAAGGGAAGTTGATTATATTATAGGGAGGTTTAGGAAACAGACATAAGAGGAGAAATATTACAATACCTATAAGATTCTGATAGATTAAACACAAATCATAAACTAAATGTTGTAAAAATTACGCCATCATTTTGTGACAGAATACTACGATAACCTGTAGTTACGATACGTCTTGTCTTTAAATTTAAAACATGCATAAATTTTACCTACTGGTGAAATTTGTTACTTAATGTTAGCAATCAAATTAATGTCAGCTCTAAAATATTCTTACTCTACATTTACCGCTTTCACTTACTACTTTTTCTCTTTAGTTAAGTTATTTAGAAGGTCTTTTGAATATAAAATCAATCTGTCGCCTGACATTTGAATAACATTTTATATGACAGCGCATTGGGCTTGTAGATTTGAGATTATATTTTTTTCTAGGCACTAATATTCTTAGAGGCATTACACGATAGATATTGCTGTCAGTTTTTGAGTCACTGAACTGACTAATGGATAACCTATTCAGACGCAATTATACGGGTACATTTTGCTATTAGTTTTACAGCAGTCACTGAATCATATTTGACAAAATACACACATTTATATATACTTGCTGGCCCGGCAGACGTTGCTCTGCTATTTTTTTGCTACGCTTCACCCTTATCACTTAGGGTTATAAAAAATAGATGAAAAACAAAACTTCATGAGAATCGGTTAAGCCGTTTCGGAGGAGTACGGGAACGAAAATTGTGACACGAGAATTTTATGTATAAGATTTTATACATAAGATATATAACTGTAGCCCCATTTGGCGTGATCGTCTCATCACTCCTGAACCACGCAAATTTTGCTCATTCTTTTTTTCAGAGGGAGGTTCAAAAAAAATTCAACAAAATTGCAGGGAAATTAGAAAAAAATATTAATTAGCTATTAGCCAGTTTAATTATAAATGTCACCGCCTTTCATACTAGGTCATCCGTTGACAATACACCGACGGCGGCGGTAGGAAAACTTTTCACGGTAGTACCAATGCGGACTACCTGCTACTGCGAAACACTTTAGGACCTAGTATGTTTAATATATTCAATTTGGGCTCGAGCTTTGTGGAGTGCAGTTGAATTATTCTGATGATGCTTCTTTTGCGAAGCGAAACTTGAAATTTATATGTGTGTATTGTTGGTTCTTATCAAACAGTTTAGTGGTGTGTGTTGTGTGTAACTGAATATATTTAGTATTTCCATTCATAACGCACTGTCTTTCGTGTTTTGTCGCTCTAAAATACGAATATATTTTTTGGTGGGAAATTGCAAATTTAATAGTTTTATTCTGATCCATTAGTTGACTTCATAAAATAAAAGTTTGTAAAGAAAAAAATGAAGTCTTGTTTTTTCAAGTTTCCCCGCAACTTTTTCGGTTTTACTCTTCATAAGATTTCCTTCTTCTATCAACTTTATTATTAGTATACAGTGACTTATATCGACGCACAGCTGTGTCCTTCATGTCATATTAGGTATATTCCTTTTTAGGTCTTGGTATGGGTGCAATGTTCATCTCAACGGGTGTGATGGCAGACATCATGCCCTGTACTGATCTTCCTCTGTTCTTAATGTCTGGAGTGTTTCTCCGGTTGTCAGCAGCGCCACTGTGGCTATATCCAGTAAGATACATCTCTCACTTCTACTACGGGATGGATGCCATCAGTAATATTTATTGGAGACAAATCGATCAAATTGGTAACTATATCATATTATATATACCGTTTACGTTAGTCTGTCCGTATCTGCTGACAATATTGTATTGTCCACTGGTAGTAGAGTGCAACATGCCCGGCTAGGAATTCACCTCTTACCTACTCGTGCTACCATGACAGTATCATGTTACGCTCAGAACGGTAGAGAAACTAAAAATAATGACGTCTTGGAGTAGTCTCTGTCGCTGAAAGAAACATTCTCAGTTTTTTATTAAATTTGTTTTGCTTTGATTTAAATATATCACAAAACACAAAAATTCAAAGCTATTTAAATAATGACGTCTTGGAGTAGTCTCTGTCGCTGAAAGAAACATTCTCAGTTTTTTATTAAATTTGTTTTGCTTTGATTTAAATATATCACAAAACACAAAAATTCAAAGCTATTTAATTTGTGGCTAGCACTTGTAATATTATTCTATCACACTTACAATCTGAATAGAACATAATATTATCTATACATAAAATAAATCTTTAGAAGGGTCAATTCTGTAAATTGAAAATACTAAAAAATAAATAGCACCAAAATAGATGTTACTGGATCGATACCAAACCCAAATATGTGATTATAAAAATTTTTGTCTGTCTGTTTGTCTGTCTGTATGTTCAGGCATCACGTGAAAACTAACGGTTAGATTTCGATGAGACTTGGTATAATTATACCTTATTATTCTGGGCATAAAATGGAATATTTTTTATCCTGGAAAAATACGTAGAAAAAAAAATCTTAATTTTTCATTGTAGCCGGGTCGGTTTCACCCAATTTCACTAAATGTGTGCGATGCTATGTATGGTTGTAAACCTATTGCAAACTACGTTTTTATCCGATACCGGGCAAAGTTGTTTTTTTTATTTTAAAATTCAGTTTCTTTTTTAAGTGTAGTTCACGTTTTATTTTGCAGTTTAACAATTGAACTTGTATATATACTTAGAAACGCATAATCAGGAATGCGAAAGCTTGACCATCACTACCTAACACGAAGCCAGGAACGTTTCATCACCACCTAAATATGTGTTGTTACTCGAAATTTATGCGATATTTTGTTACTCACACTTCCAAATTGTGGAACTGTTTTTGGCTCCATTCTTCTTGAAATGTTTAAATGTCCTATATTCAACAAGACGTCTCAAGACAACGCGACGCCTCGTTCTTATGGACTTTCAGCAGCTCAATAACTTCTATCACGTTACGGATGTTCATAAGCAGGAGTGATTACTTATCTACCATCATGTGGCCTGCTCGCTCATTCGGCTTATTTAATAATAAATAAATTTCTCTGGACAAGTTACATAAATTGAATCTAATCCCAAAGCAAATTATATGATTGTGTTATGGGTGTTAGCCAACGATACTATTACATAGAAATACTTAAATAGATACCAGAATAAATTTAATAAGCACCCAGACCCGGAAATGTAGACATCTAAATGCTCATCACACCAAAGACCTGCCCCCGTTGGGTATCGTACCCGAGCGTCGCAGTTGATCGGTGTAGTTAGGTACGCTAACCACTCGACCAACGAGGCGGTCAAATTAAAAAGTAGAGGATACTTTTGATTTTATGTTTTGTGTTCAGATTGTCCGGCAAACTCGACGTTGTCTTGTTTGAAAACTGGGGAAGCGGTGCTAATGCAGGATGGATATTCCAGTAACTTTGTCGTTGAAGACTGTTTGGGGATGCTTGGGGTCACCATTATCTGGAGTTTGTTAGGCTACTGTGGCTTAAAACGAGAACAAAATAAAGGCTATGCTTACTAGTTTTGTGTGTTTTATTTTAAAATTATGTGCCCAAATTCTCGTAGACAAATATTTATGTAAGTAGTAAAATATTTTGCCATGCCAAGGTGGGCAATGATTTAACTATATTTACCCTTGTATTTAGCCTGTGGTTGAGAGAAAAACACAAACTAAAATAAAGAAAGAAAAAATCTTGCCCCAGATAAGATTTGTACCGCCGTCCGCGTCGCCGCCGTTGTCTCAAGCCGACGAATGCTCTAACCATTTGAGCCCCTGAGGATTCAAGTCCCGTTGAGAAATTTGAAATTCCTTTTTATCCGTTAACGAGGCGTTTTACGGTTGTTGATGCTATGCTCCACAATGGAATAATAAAATAACAAGTTCTAACTTAATGGTCGCCAAAAGGTGACAGTGTAGGTATCGATCCCCCCACGCATTGATCCAGATTCCTTTGTAGATCGTAATCATGTAATAAACACACAAAAACACAGTGTCGAATTGAGAACCTCTTCTTTTTCTGAGTCGGTTAATGAGATCAAAAGACAGAACTAAGCAGGAAGTTTGGCAGTGGGAAATAATATTATCACCCAGTAGTGATAATAACGATTTTGATTACAGGTAACAAGATAATTCTGCAAGTGAAATCATTCCGAACAGATTTTTTATGATATTGGAAGGCAAACAAGCACACAGCTATCTTAGTAAAACATAATTTAAAAAAAGCGGTTGCCTGTAAAGGGGTTGTACTGGCGATAGTTGAACGTGACAACATCTAATAACGGAGCCGATTGTGCCTCTTAAGCAGACGGATTTCCTGATGGTAAGAAATGCCGTCGCCTATAGACACCAAATGTGGTAATGGCGCGTTGTCAACCTGAGGCTAGGATGGTCAGCCTCCTGCGTAAGTAAGTAAACCGGCTACCCTACCCTCCAACCGAAACACGGAAGGAATAGGTAAGGCGGTGGTGCCTGTATGTATTTATAACAAAAATAAAATAATAAAACTAACAAACGAATAAAAACTGTTACCTGAATTACTGCTAGGAACAATTAAACAATACATATACATTCACAAATTTATTATTTTTTATAAAAAAGTAACAATGTTATATAAACGTTTTGTGGCAATGTCATTAAGTATTAAAAAAAGTCATATTTCCATGCACATAACAATGGCTATCCCAAAACGCAAAACATCTTCAACATACTATAAAAAAACATATCAAAAACTGTACAAACAAAATCGTCTTATTATATTTTGTTACCTACATTACGTAATAAAAAACATTTTTCTGCTCTCTGGGCGGAATGTGACTGTTTTCCTGACGCTCCGCTAAATTTAATTGCCACTTTCTTGCGCCATCGAGCAGCAAAATAGCATACTCAAATCGGGCAGTAAAAAAGAAAGTCTCAGTTCACATGTTTTGGCAGTAAAAAAGAAAGTTTTTCGACCTTGGCCTTGGTTTTAACTGTAGTCTGCCATTTTTATTATTTTACTGCACTCGGAACATAATACATAATTAAATTACAGATTAGTAAAAAAGTACTTTTTACAATTAAACTAGCTCACAGCTAACGGTAAGAGATAGCCTTAGGCAAATAGGCATCACAATTTGTTACAGGTGCATTGCCGTCCTGTAACCGGGGTGTTTGGTCAATTGTGCAAGTCTACCCTATCCTTCAACTTAAAATGACAGTGTGGGAGAGTTATTAGGTATGCAAGTCATTCCGTAACAGTGAGATTGAATCCATAGCAAACAAGTGGCAAGTCACCTGGTAAAATACTTGATAGCACGAGTTTAAGCACGATACTTGATAATAATAATGCAGTCGCCATAGAATAGTTAAGGCAGTAGTACTAAGTCAAAGGATTTGCTGTATAGCATTCTACCTAGTATTAACGTATAAGAAAACTAGCTGACCCCGCAGACGTTGTTCTGCTATATTTTAATGTGATTTTAGTAAAAAAATTGGGATGAGTCACCCTCATCACTTAGGGGTTTGAAAATAAGATGTTGGCCAATTGTCAGACTTACTCAATATGCTAACAAAATTTCATGAGAATGGGCCAAGCCGTTTTGAAGGAGTTCAATCACGCACACCGTGACACAAGAATTGTATTATACATTAGATTAGATTGTAAACTCTCCACTTTTAAATTCTCTTTACAGTTCTAGTTTGCTTTCGGGCCTCAAACACTTGGAATAAATATATTTTAATAGGATTGGAAGATAAAGAGAGGGATTTACTGATGGTAAGAAATCCACGTAGTCTATTTACAAAGATGGTACCTAATACTTCATTGCGAGCTTGAGGTAATTTCCACCTTAAGTCAAGACTCCTGCATAGGCATATAGAACACGTAAATGACGACCACTGAAGTCGTGCGGACTGTAGTAAGACGATAGTAGCGCTATCAAGGCGATTTGCTGTAGAATTGTACCAACTAGTAAAAAAAGTTTTTTTTTTATGCAACGTCAAAATTTAGCTGTACATAGCAGAATAGCTAATTGTTAAATGCTACTTACTTTAAAACGTATTAACCGGATCTCTTCGTAAACTTGTAATGTTACGTTAATTATGCAATGCTTATAAGTGAAGTTAACCTTAAGAAATACTTTTTAATATTTTTACGACTATTCCCATTGCCGTAATTATCTTTTATATATTTTTTTGCCTTTAACATTTTTATCTTTACTAGACATACGTCACGGAAGAGCTAACAAAAAGATATCGACCCTATTATGTTTCATTAAAATGTTGACCTGACCTGACATTTTCTTGATAAGTGGTTTTTTTAATTACACAGAAAAATAGATGCAAGACTGAGCAGTACTTTGGAAATTCCCTGTCAACAATACTCAACAATTCAGAGATAATTTTTGTTATGCCTAAACTTAATTAATCAATTATGTTTTTGCCATATGTAAATTACTTAAGTTATAACATATGTACATACGTAAAGGTAAACGAACATCTTTCTAGTTTTTAGTTTAAAGTGCGTCTAAAGTTATTTCCATTGCAAGGAAATGTAAATATTATATCCAATTACTCAGCTTATTCTAGTACCTATTTAACTATTTCGATGTTTTAATATCGGCAACCAACATTATATAGTTTTTTCAGTTTGTAAAAACTTGATATTGTTTTACTTAGAATCTTTTAGTATTTAAATAATATTTAATACCAATACTTCATAATTTTAATTGAATTTGTGTAATTTGTTCACGATTTATTATTATTTGTTAATAGTTAATTTATATTAATAGTATCATAAGCAGAGAATAAGACAACTCATAACGTAGTTGACATAGAAGGTAAAAAATATATAAATAAGGTAAATAAACAAATTTTACAACACCAATTACGAGCTAGACACAAAAGCTTCGCTTAAGGTGACATCGTTGTATATGGTGACATTTTTGTTTGTTTAAAAAAATTCAAAATGTATCCCAAGCTAACTTAAAATATTTTTATACAACAGTAAAGTATACACAACAGTGTACAGATATTTTTTTTACATTCAAATATTTTTTAACCTTAATATTTAGGTTCATTGCAATCACTGTAATATAATGTACGTCATATACGTACCTACCAATAGACACTGACATTTTCGTCAAAATTCAGAGGCGTAATTATTTTAGTTGCTCGTATGAAAAAGGTCATGAGTGAAGACTATAATAATGCTATAATAAAGTAATTGATTTAATGGCAGAGTAACGAACGAGTACTGGTTAAGCGACAATGACTGGAAAATATAAAAATGACGAGTCAATATTAAAATTGGAAGCAAAAAACGTAATGACGACGATCACACCTTAAAGTTTAAGGGATCACAAATATCTGACACATTTCAATTCAGGTTTAGGGAACGAAAATGGACATGAATCTTAATAATTAAATGCAGCTATATAAAACGGCAGATGTAAATGAACCATTTAATTAATTTTATTAGAAAAAATATATCTATAAGCCCATATCCCTGAAGAGGTGGACAGAGGCACAACCAGGGTACCCACGACTAGCCGAAGATACTAAGTCCCACAATGTGATAGGTGGCAAGCCTATCGTCAACTGGGCACATATCCAACCCCGAGCAACATTGTTTTTATTAGAAAACAAAAAGTATCTTTACGCCCATATCCCCAAATGGGATAGGCAGAGTCATAACCAAGGTACCCACGACTAGCCGAAGACACTATGTATAGGTAGCAAGCCTATTGCCAACCGGGCACATATCCGATTGGAAAAACCAAATTTCCTTTTTATTGTCCGACCCAGGATTCGAACCGGGATCTCATGCAATAACTAAAACGCTAGAACACACAGGCGATAATTAATTACATTTATTTCGTCTGTAGAATAATTTAATATATCACGTCAAAAATTTCACGTTCAATGCTTAAACACTTAAATGGTTCGATGATACCTGCACATTTTCGATGGGATGGTAATAGCTGCAGTTAGTTATGCCATTAGTTCTCACTCAGTATTAAAATAGACCAAAATTTATAAATACTCTAATAGTAAATCACACTAATGTAAAAAAAATGGCTTTTAGGGTATGGCACGGTTGGGTGACCGCCCATGGCGCCGGGTACAAAGAGGCGCCTCCTCGGTTATTGAGGTAGGTCTACTTATAAATTATAATTTTATTAGTTTCTTTCAGTTTGATTGGGGTGGGTTGGATTTTTTGTCAATAATGCATTGAGGTGATTCCTTTGAAATTTCGGCCTATGGTGGCGCTAAAACCGGCCCTGTATTGTTCAAAGCCCGGTGAAGTTGTAAAAACCGCGAGGTTGACAACACATTAGTCATTCAAAAAAAAGCCCTGTATGGATATATGTAGTCATTTTGAAATACTACAAGGTACCACAAAATGTACACGAGTATGTACAGTTTATACCAAAATACGTAATTAAATTTACATACAGTTTGTTTGGCAAATTTTACATTGACTTTGGGCTATGATAGTACCTAATAAAATCTCATTAATTAGAAAACAACAATGTGTTGTCCTTATCTTATTGGAAAATTTATGAATATGATGATTTTCTTTTTTATACAGTATAAGAAACAAGAAATTTTGAAACAAAGAAGAATAATATTTAAAACAAAAAATAGGTGCCTAAATTAAAACAATGAAAATAAACAACAATTACAAAAAAAAACAAAACCAATACACTTACAAATCTTAAAAATAGTATACCGCTAGTTCTGTCACATAATGTTATCAAACATTTAATATCATAAGTAGGTGCGTAGAGTTGCAGATCGGAGGAGGAGGAGGAGGACTTGTAGGAGGAGGCATCGTGGTTAAGAAATCGTGAGCTGCTTGATGTGTTGTAAATTATTCGGATTCTCCAGACGTTATAAATTATTTCCAAAGTACCGAAAAAATTTTTTGACACAAATCAAATTTAAAATAACGTCAAAGTTATCTGCACAAATTATAAAGACTTAATATGTACAAGTACAGAGAGGACAGAACGTCATCACACTAAGTTTGGTAGGATTCAGGCTTTTTTCGCTTGGTGGCGTCTGTGCACACGGGCTGTAAAATGTTGTCAAATGAATTATCGTTGGACAGTTTTGAGTATTAAACGACAAAGTCAGAAATGGGCATGATTTAACTCTTGCTAAGTAAAAGTGGTAATAAGTAAAAAAGTATCTTCCAGGCACAACCTGGGCACCTACGACTAGCCGAAGACACTAAGCCCCTCAATGTGATAGGTGGCAAGCCTATCGTCAACTGGGCAACCAATCCAGGGCAACGTTATTTTTACAAGAAAATTTAGAAATATACATTTTCTAGTTTTTTTTGTTGCCCAACCCGAGGATCGAACTCAGGACCTCAAGAAGTCAAGTCCGACGTCGGAACGCTAGATCACAGAGTAAACATGGTGATTTTTTAAACCTTGATGGAAAAAGAGGGATGGCATGATAACTTTTGAACGAATGGACCGATTTAATAGCGGACTTTTTGTCCGAAAGCTGACGTGAACAAGATGATTCGTAGATATGTTACATGTAAGTTGAAGATTTTTGTATAGTATAGATAGTTAAAGTGATTGGGTCATAGAGGAAAATAAAAATTATACCGAGTTACTATAACTTGTAAACTTAAAAAAAAACAACAAACATTTTAATAGATTGTTTAAAAATAATTTATAAATTTGATAAAAACACTTTTTTTTCTTGACGGACCCGGGAATCGAACCCCGGACCTCGTAAAATCAAGACACCGGACCGCTAGACAGCGAAGGCGATATAATATCCAAAGTTAAAGTATAATGATTTCCAAAAATAAGCTCATGGTGTTGGGAATCGCTGGCGTATTGAATATCAACATAATCCAATATGCCCCAAATGTGGGGTATCGTTTACTCGTGCGGTAGAAGCATCGATAGAAAACGGTGTTTGTGGTCACACCAACGGTAAACATTCTTAAGAGACGATGAGAACTTCATATCATATCAATTATCTATTCTTGACATATTTAAATCGGTGGTCTAGCGGTCCGGTTGGAATTAACTGCATCAGGTGACGGGTTCGATTCTCGAGTCGGGCAATAAAAAAGGAATTTGATTTTTCCAATTTTCTCAAAAAAAAAATGTTGCTAGTGATTGGATATGTGCCCGCTTGGCGAAAGGCTTGCCACCTATCACAATGTAAAACTTACTGTCTTCGGCTAGATGTGGGTTGGCGTTGCCTCTGCCTACCTCTTCGGGGACATGGGCAGGAAGATATCTACTTTTTTTAACATTTTAACCCACTTCGAAAACTGGAGATTAAATATTTGACTTATATCGATGTTGCTTTTACGTTTGTTATTCGATTTCTGCATTTTTTATTTCAAAGAGCGTAGTTCCAAAGTTGTCCTATTGTCACCAAGTTTGGATCTGGATGATGGAATTCCAGGGTAGTCGAAAAAAAATGCTCAATTTTTGTCTACGTAAAGTAAAAGTTAAGTAAAGTATCCACAGTGACCTCAGGTAAAATAAACACGTCGAAATAAATCACTTATTAATAGAAACAGTAGTATCTTAAAGCCCATATTCCCAAATGAGTAGGCAGAGGCACAACCAAGGCACCCACAACTAGCCCAAGACACTAAGTCCCACAACATTTTTTTTATTAGAAAATCACATTTTCTCTTTTGTTGCCCGACCCCGAAATCTAACCCGGGACCTCTAAAAGGTCCTACGCCGGAGCGCTAGACCACAGAGGCGTTATTTTTTTCTTTGTAGATGAGTTAATTATTTAATTTAAAATTGTTTTTCGGTAGTTTCAGTGGTCTTGAATTAGTTACATATAATCCGAGGTTTAATTGCAAGATTAAATTCGAAACCGTACATTTGTACGAAAAGAGTAACGTGGAAGAGGCTATATGCAGGAGTGTATCTAGAGTCTAGATAATTAACACTCGATACTCTCTGCCAATCACGCAAGAGACTTGGCGTGAAGATATGTTTGTGATATTAATTTTCGTACCAACTCTGTGTCAGTGAATTAATTAAAGTTTATAATTATATCATATAACATCTTACTTAACATTTGACCACAAGTTGGCAATGCACAATTATAACACGTCTTTCCAGTAAGCGTATCCTACCATGAGGATTTCCAACTGTCATCTGTCTCATATTATTAATTCTCTCATTAATAATTAGGTCAGCGGACAAGCACACGGATCTCCTGATGGTAAGAGACAAAAATGGCCTATAGACACCATATATTTTATAGGTGTGTAGCTATCCTGACGCCGGGATGTTCGGCCAATTGTGTATGTCTACCGGCTACCCTACCCTCCGGACCGGAACATTAGTTATGGCGACAGGAATAGGTAAGGGGTGGGTCCTTATCCGGGCAAGATGCTGCACAGCACTCTATCACCAGTGGTGGTGGTACTAATTTTAACCTGTGCTTGCCTCTTACGAGCTACCTAGCAGAGAGGCAGAAAGTCTATTCTACTTGGCGGATCCGGACCATTAGGACGTACAATATAATGCAAACTAAAATAAGTTGCAAAATAAGTTGCAAATTCCCTTTGCCAAAGTATTATAATATATTATTAGTTAGTAGCATAATTTGATAACAAATAAATTTGGCCGGATAAATTACACAAACTGTTTTGACCCCAAACTAAAAAAAGAACAAGCTTTTTTGTTTTATTATGTTAATTAACGATACATAGAAATAAATAAGTACTGAAATAAATTTAATTAACACCCAGACCCGGAAATACGAACATTTAGATAATCATCACACAAATGCCTGCTTCCGTCAGGAATCGAACCCTATCCTCGCAGTTGGTCGCTGACGTTAGGCGTGTTATCATAATTCTTCTAACAACAAATTAAAATTAATTAAAATTGTATGAGCCGCCAAATCAGATATAAAATAAAATAAAATGTCAAAATATAACCTTGAAAAAATCCAAAAAAATATTTGACAGTTGAAATCCAAATATATGTAAGGTTTTATAAATTGTTGGAAAATCAATAACATGAATGTTATTAAAAACATACATTTATTTCAGTGTTATTTATAACAAAAGTATAAAAATGTGCTTTTTCATATGATAGAAGGATTTCCGGAACACTTAATTAGTTATATTCTAGTCTTATTGTGTCACTTAGCTATGTAT
Organism: Calephelis nemesis; assembly: GCA_002245505.1. Lineage (NCBI taxonomy): Eukaryota > Metazoa > Arthropoda > Insecta > Lepidoptera > Riodinidae > Calephelis > Calephelis nemesis. The sequence goes on along the minus strand of NJDD01006480.1, from coordinate 200,966 downwards.
ATACATGTAGGATGTCTAAAAGAACACATTCATTTAGTTTTTCATTCATTGAGACATTATTTTTGTTGTCAGTTTTTACATCAAATCATAGCACAATTGATAAAAAAAATTAATAGGAATAGCAAAGCACCCTTTGTGAAGCTGAGCAACAAAACAATTTTAAAAATTGACTTAAATATTTGATAGTTCTCGAAGAAATTAAATTGTAACTAAAGTTCATTTTGTAACTTTTACAATTTTTTGCTATAAAAAAACTAGCTAAGAGACGTATACTCGATGTGACGTCATAATATGAAACGATATCAAGATCTCTAAGCTCTCGTCGCTAAGCTTAACGTTAGACTCTTTCAACTTACAACAAAAAATATTTTGATGACTGTTTAGCTAAACTGTGTTATCATGTTATTGGTTAAGAATCCATTGGTGTTTAGTTAAACGCTAGTTAAACGAGCGTTAAATTTTTTTGTAAGAAAAGAGTTTATTTATAAGGCGTTACGGTACTACGTGGTTTGGTTTTACAGACCACAGACCAACTTTCGCATTTCTTTACACGTGGAAAACATTATTTAATATGTTATTGTCAAGAAACAGCCAAATATTTCAGTATTTTTACATTCTCTTTTTTTAAATTGTCTCCTATCTAGTAGATTCTAACCACAGAGAAAAAAGCTTGTCATTACATGAAGGTTCTTACTTATAGCTTAATAAACTGGGGTACCTCTACTCCTTTTTATCACCATCATAAAAGCAACAATATGAGCTACACAATACATTGCCACTAAGCAAACACAATTCCTCCAGAAATGTTCTTCAGCGAATCCATACTTCTGCAGCACCTCTGACCCAGTCTTGATGCAGGGTGCCCCTTTTTCTGTACCACAATCTATAGACTGCACCGAAGACCATTGCAAGATTGATATAGACTCGACGCCATAGTAAAATCCTGAGATATATTTGAGCCATGCGACGTAAGGTGAAGCACTGGCCAAGTTGAAGTAGATCCCAGAGAACATGGTACCAATTAGCTCGAATGGTACAGAAACGAGTGCAGCTGTTTCCATTGTGTCGAATACAGATGATAGGAAGGAACCTAATAAAGAGAAAATAATGTTACATTAATAAATATAAAAGAAACTTATAAGTCTATACTAATTTAATATTTTTAGGATAGATATATGTTTTAGACTTTAGAGAAAACATTTAGAGATAACTTGACAACAATGTTGTTTGTACATTAGAATAACACAAAGGCTACAACATACAAAATTTTAAAAAGTTTAGAACGCGGGTGAAATTGGAAGTTACATGTTTAATCAACTCCAAAAAGAAGGTTTGTTAATTACCCGACCAATTTTTATGGTCCTTTTTAGAAAGATAGATCATGATTCCGATGTGGTCTCATACTAATTTTATCGTGATTTTTGAGCTATACTTAATAGTGCATACAGTTTTCGCTCATAAATTTATTTTAATTTTTTAAAGATAAAAATTATGTGAGATATTCTTCAAAACTGGCTCATTAACTGACTTCAAAAAAAAGGATAAGGTTCTCAATTCGTCTGGTATATTTTTAAGGTCAAAATATTATTTTGATAAAGTCATTTGAATAATAAATACGGTTTCTTAAATTTACTTGAGTACAAGATATTGACATTGCCCAGCC
>NJDD01006480.1:171616-183679 GCA_002245505.1 Calephelis nemesis | reverse complement strand
GAAAACTACATGATTTAAAATTCATAATTTTAAAATTAACTTTATTCACGAAGTTGTAACTATAGTCTATCCTAATGAAAATCGGCCATTGAGCTTTGACTGCAAAACAGGGTTAACCAACATTTCTTGAATGGCTTTAAAAAATGACAAATATTCATTATCTTCGCGCCAAATCCCTTACGCAGAGAGTAGCGCGTACCACTGTCACGATTTACTTTATAGGCGCATTTAAGGTTTTACTTGCAATAATTATGCGAATTCCAAGAATTAAGCGAAAACATAAAAGTTAAGTAAGTTTACGCCCATATTCCCGAAGAGGTAGGCAGAGGCACAACCAGGGCACCCACGACTAGGCGAAAACATATTTACTCATTATTCACGAAACCACGAAAGCTATTGGACTTACGAACATAAAACTAGACATAGATCTAGTTTATAGATATGGCCAAGAATAAGACTTATAATAATGTCAGTAAACTAATGAGAACTACAAACTAAAAAGGTCCCGGCCATGTGTCATACTCATAAGTCAGATTGTCTCTCATTTCTCAAACTCATCAACAGATTTGACATCTCTGGATGAACTCGTGTTATACTACGTACCGCGCTTACTGTGTAAATTCTAACTTCTCATAAAAGCATTTGTGCATTTGGAACAAACGAGTAAAACAATAAAATAATTATTTGCTCTTTCTATTATACGGGAATAACATCCTTATCCCTAATGTGGTTTTAAATGTAGTCTTACAAACGGTTTCTTTCAACAGTCTTAGGTGCATATAATTGTACCCTCTTCAAGTTTTTAAGAACTCAATATTTTACTGCCTGTTGTTCCGTACTGAAATATCTACTGACAGCGGCAGACAGACTGCAGCAGCCAGTTGAATGTTTGACAGGGAGCACGCTCACTAACCATAGCAGCTCAAGCAGCCACACAGTTCTGCTACCATCAACCAAGCTGCCTAGTGGGTGTTTGGCTTTTTTGATTTTTATTTTATTTACTTGTTCTTAATTTTTATGTATTTGATGTACAATAAAGAGCTATTCAGAAACTCTAAACAAATCACCAGTTATGTTGTTATCAGAACAGATTAGTCGGTGGCATTATGTCACAACAATGCTTACAATGTACCCTACACTCTAAATCTCTCGCCGGGACTAACTTAAAACTATCTTCCCTAATCAGTTCAATAGATCTATTCAATTTCAATAGCCTTTCGTTCCAGTTAAAATATGTAAAAACTATAGGTATGTAGTTTACATAGTTGCAAGGACCATGATCTATGTGACTATCACAATATCAATATATATTTATATATCCTGGTCTCCTGTGAGGAACAGAACATCTTCCTCTTAATTTGGGAGTTCATAAGAGACGAGTATAGGTTTGGATGGATCATAACCAGCAAGACCACTTGGTGGTAAAATGCTTTTTAGCTACTTGCCCGACAAACTTACTCCTGTTCACCTGCCACCAAAATGGTAGTATCAAGATCCGGTCCAGAGAGTAGGGTAGCCGGTAGACTTGCAAACTACCCCTAGAACTCCGCCCACAGGACCGTAACTCACCTGTAACACCTATGGTGTCTATGGAACACGAATATCTCTTACCATCAGGAGAGCCGTATGTTTGTGCGCTAATTTTTCACCCAAAAAAATGGGAGTATACCTACCCTACAAATATTTAAAATTCACAAGCCACTTTCAAATTCAAATGTAAAAAAAAATAATTAAAAGAAATGTAAATTTTCACTTTTCTAATTAAATTATCAATGCCCAGGATTGGATATGTGCCCGGTTGGCGATAGGTCACCTATCACATATTGGGACTAAGTGTTTTCGCCTAGTCGTGGGCGACATGTTCCTCTGCCTACCACTTCGGGGACATGGACGTGAAGATACTTTAATAATTAAAATTGACATTACTACCTCGAATGATACGTATTTATGGCGCAATAATCATTCACTCATGTCACATTTTATTAATTAATCATCAATAACTTTGACATAATTAATATGTATTGACATAATTGTGTCAGTAAACATTTTAATTAAAAACCACACACACACAAAATTTGATATCTGAATAATCAAAAGTATAACACATGGGTGCCTGATTTATAATACCTTTGAAAACTTGTTTTAGTAGTCCAAAAGGACACTATTTTTACGATCTTGTTAAATTGTGAAGACGGCAATGAACTGACATAAAACAGAAGGTCGTTGTTAACTTTGAAATAAAATTATTGTTATCTTTAAACAAGAGCTCTCTTCAGTAGTTTACTGACGAACATTCCTTCCGTTCTTTATATTGCTCAATCAAAACGGATGATTATTTATTTATATAATTCTCTATTATACACAAGTGTAATTATACAAAACTAGCTGTAACGGCAAACTTCGTTTAATAGCAATTTAGTTTGTTTGAGAAAATAAAGCATTTTTTTATTAAAGCATTATTTTTTCATTTTCCCTTCAACTTTCCTGGTTTTTTTCTTATAAAGACCTTCTTCTAACAATAACTAACACAACAAAAAAAGAATTAGCCAAATCGGTTCAGTTGTTCGAAAGTTATGCGCTTAGTAACATTTAGTAATTACGTGGATACATACATATCTTTACGCCAAGTCCCTTACTCGGTAATCAGAAAGTATCTAGTGCCAGACCTCACGATCCTGACAAACCTGTCTGGTTTACTTCACATTCATTACCATTTAGTAATTAATTTTTATATTATAGATTTCAAAAAGGTTTAGGAATGATGCCGTGATCTTATTTGCAAAAAGTACGTAGAAGGACTACGCTGTAGTGATACAAAGAAGATAGAGGAGGATAAAGGAAGGAGGAAGATATAAGAGGAGGAGAAGATAATGTTTTCTTTAAAGAACAGGAAAACGTTTATTTCTATTTATTTTATGGCCCAGATGTTTTAAAAAGAGGGTTTATAAATTATCTATAGACTTGATTGCATTTGCAGGTAGGCCTTTCTGTTGAAAATATCTATGAGCAATACTGTTTTTCCATTAGGTAGCCCACGCGCTCGTATGCCTGTTTCTATAAAAAGTGGCATTTGACAGTGAACATACACGGATCTTCTGATGGTAAAAGACAACGGTGGCCAATAGACAAAATAAATGTTACAGGTGCGCCACTAACCTATTGTGCAAGTCTACCGGCTTCCTCACCGTCAGACCGGAAAACGACAGTCATTATGGCGGCAAGAATAGGTAAGGCGGTCGATCCCTAACCGGGCAAGTAGCTGCACAGCACTTCACCAGTGGAGATTTAGGCTATAATATACACGTTGTTTATCTACGATCTAAAGATCTAAAGATCTTTAGTTTCAAAGCCCTGATGATGCTGTAAACAGTGAAACCGGTTGGCTAGAAAGTAGCAGAAAGTGTTAAATAAAGTATACTGTGGATAAGTACAAGTGTTAACTCCAAACAACGTGTATATACAATGGAATTCCACCAAGTGCCGACGATAGCAAGTATAGATTCTATTAGGCTATAATAATTGTGGGTTTTTTTTTACTAAATAAATATGTTCTGCAATTGGTGTTTTTATTTTAAAAAGCTCGATTTTTATTGGCTGTTTGTGTTAAATAAACCGCCTCTTGCATCTCATGAAGGTGAAAGGAAGTCAATTAAGGTTCAAAGTATCCCGAATCGACAAGACCGACACTTAAGTATACAAAGTATTTACAGCGGTACTGTCTGAGTAATAATTAATGTCAAATAATTATGCACTTTTTTACTAATATTATTACTTACAAATCCATTGAAATTTGTAACGTCTCTTTTTGTTTCCAAATTATTTAAAAACTTATTTAAAGGTGCACACACTATTTCAACAAAGTCGACCAACCGTTTAAAAACATTTAGGCGATAAACGCAAGTTCAGAAGAATTCTATGTGATCTGCAACTTTTTTATACTTTTGCGATTGTTTTCATTATTTATTACAATACTAGCGGCCCGGTACATGCTTCGCTACGTATATTGTGACCGCATGAATGACATAACACAACAAATCAAAAAATAAAAACAACTGAAAAAAGTTTCAATATGACAGCACAATCCCCATGTAAAAAAGTTTCAATTTGATTGAAAAATACCCATTAAAAATGATCCGCCATTTATTGAATTTATTTGTTACAAAAAATGTTACAAATGAAGAACCGCTTTACCGATTTTATGCAAACTTCACATAAACCATCTTCTTAATAGTCCGAACAAAGCCTAAACATTTAGTTTGGATAGGTGAGCTCGTTCTTGAGTTATAAAATTACAACGAAAGGTGGTATTGGTTTATATATATATAGACTAGCTGACCCAGCAAACTTCGTATCGCTTGACATTAATGATTCGATAGTAGCGCAGTCTGTCCGGATCCAATGTGAAACATTCCAAAATCAACAACTACTTATTAATTAAAAAATAATCAAAAAAAACATTTTCCAGAAGACCGAATTGTGAATCTTAACCATTCTCGAATTCCCTTGAATACACACAAAAAATTTCATTAAAATCCGTCCAGTCGTCTAGAAGGAGTTCAGTGACAAACACACGAACACAAGAATGATATATATAAAGATAGATTAAAAAATAATCAGGTGTATTATTGCACCGAAGTTCTTTATTTTAAAGTAATTGTATTACAAAATACCTTCTCATCGGGAACTCCGCTAAAATATTCTATTTCATCCTTAATATCGCCAACTTTTTGTTCAATCTCCGCTGCTATGCTGGATCGCTGATATTCATTACAAATCCTTCTAATTCTTTCGCGGCTCTCCAATTCCTTGTCTACTTGTATACCTAACAAACTAACATAGTATTCTGCTGCATTAAAACCAACTGGACACTTGAAGTTCAGCCTAAAACAAAGAGAAATAAACGTAATAATTAAAAAATAAGGTCTTCTCTTACATATTTTGTATAGATTTACGTCATATACATAGTTTATTTTTTGTATTTATTTCTTTTCATTTTAATTCGACAAAATATGAATGAACTATATTTGATACAACGTACAACACATATTAGACACCTAAAACAGATACTAGATACAATAACAGACAACTAGGTTCCACAAGAACTTCTTTTGGAATAAAAACCATCCTATGTATTAATCCAAGTTACCCTCTAAGCACGTGTCAAATTTCATTAAAATCGGTTAAGCAGTTTTTGCGCGAAGGAGTAACAAACAAACAAGCATAAAAACTTCCGTATTTATAATACATATTAAAAGGATTTAGTCCAATAAAATTTATGAATCCGCTATCTTATTCCAGATCTCATACCGGAGTTAGAAAGATTTCTCTTAACAGACCATATATTTTCATACAAACTACAAGTATACATATACCTCATAGCTTAATTACTTAATAATTAACCAATTATTACGGAAGAATTAATTAATGTATACACGACATCAAAAATTACCATATTAGATAATCTTGTCCTTAACATATTTTAATATCTATGGTACTCAAACGCGGCGTTATCGTTTCGGAGCTATATATGCCAGACAACCATAAATTAATGAAGGCATCTTTAATATAATAGATAAAAACTAAATTGGAAGAACAATTTATCAAAGCTTTTTATAAGATTAAGCTATGATATTGATCATGATATTGTTGAAAATACGCGTAAGTTCCCATGTTCCTGTCGTTCACGTGTCACGAAAAAACATGGGTTGCGCTCCGGGAGAGCCGGCAGAAATGAAAATTTGAATATTAACGTTGTGCATTTTTGATATTTTGGAATGGTTAGGAAACAATTTTGCACGAATTGCTTTAATTATCAGTGTGAAACTATCATTTATGTGGTAGAATACAATATTCATTTATTGAACAGTACACAAACATGACGAAACGAACATTCGCGTAAGCGCCCTGCGCCGTCTTACGAACTTTCGATCTGGTCACGTGTCCTGACGCGAGTTTTTACCCATTCCAAAAAACTGCGCAACGCCGCTAAAAAAGCTTTCACTTCAAAAACTTTTCATTTTTTTAAATCACATTTAATCTAGTTTCACTATTTAATAAAATGTAAGTCTAAATTAAAATCAAGATCATACACAAGATCCGATTAATCAGTCATACATTTATAGGGTACCTACACCTTTAGTATAAAAAAAAATGCCTCAATGACCTATATCAGGAATACGCCAGGCGCATTCCACGACGATAATTAGTAAGTAATACATGTGGGTGAGCTGGCGATTGTATGTTTTTAACTTTATAAAAAATGGGTCACACATATTTCCCCACATCGATGGCTTAGTAATAATATTCAGTTTCTGTAACTTAACGTAGAAGAAATACTCGTAATATGATAATAATTTATTTGTGAAATATGTAATTTTCAATCTAACCCCAAAGTAAGCATTATATGCTTGTATTATGGGTGTTAGTCAAAAAAACTAATACTTAGAAATACTTAAATAGATACCAGAATAAATTTAATAAACACCCAGACCCGGAAATGCAGACATCTAAATGTTCATCACACAAATGCCTGCCCCCGTCGGGAATCGAAGCCGAGCCTCGCGTTTGATTGGTGTAGTTAGGCGTGTACGCTAGCCACTCGACCAACTCGATAAATAAAACGTTCAAAGTTTTTAAGCACGAAAATTAAGTACCTAGAAAATAAATTAAGTTTTGTCAATTTACGTAATTATCATAAGATGTATTACGAACAGTTATTTTTAATTTACAATAAAGGTGCATTTTATAACCTTTGACAAAGCTAAATCTGAGTTAATTATAACGTATAAGTTATTAAGTAAAATTGATTCTCATATCTTAGGATATTACTGTATTTTCACGCCCATATCCTTAGAGAGAAGGGCAGAGGTACAACGAAGATCGTGAGTACGACTAGCCAAAGACACTAAGTCCCACAATGTGATAGGTGGCACGAATTTCGCCAACCGGGCACATATCCAATATCGAGCAACATTTTTTTTATTAGAAAATTAAAAAAATCCACATTTTCTTTCTGTTGCCCGACCCGGGAATCAAACCCGGGAGCTCATGAAGTCAAGTCGAACACATAGGCCGCTAGAATACAGAGGCGATACATAGACAATTACTGTAATTGTGTTTACATTTTGTATGATTAATACCTGATTTGTAATTTAGCTCATGGTTCGTTTCTCAAAACAATTTTAAATTTAACAAAACTTAATCGTCTTATCGCCTCTGTGGTCTAGCGGTCCGGGTGTTGGACTTGACTGCATGAGGTCCCGGGTTCGAATCCCGAGTCGGGCAACAAAGAGAAAATTTGGTATTTCCAATTTTCTAATAAAAAAATACGCTGCTCGGGATTGGATATGTGCCCGGTTGGTGACAGGCTTGCCACCTATCACATTGTGGGACTTAGGGTCTTCGGCTAGTCGTGGGTGCCCTGGTTGTGCCTACTTCTTCGGGTATATGGGTGTGAAGATACTTACTTTAATAAAACTTAAAAAGTTTAGAGTATTGACTAAAAATTAAAACTCAAAATTCTACCTGCCAAGAACATAATATTGTAATGATTTATATGACGTTTGTTGTTTATGACCACTAAACGTCAGTCGAGCTAAGCGACAAGACTAATAAATCGTTATTTTAAGTAAACTAGTGAATATAAGAAGCAATTTGGCGAATGATATTTATCCAGATAGAAAAAAACTTTAATGCAATATTAACAAAAACTTAAGCTAAATAATTTGCTTCTTGTATTTATCTTAAGTTAAAATAAGTTATAAGCAATAAACTAATAATCCAGTGGCTAAAACAGGTCTTAGTGACAAAATGTAATATGCCTTATCCAATTAATGATACACTCAAATATTGAATGAATCCATTAAATACCGGTTGGTTCGTTATTTAAAAGATAAATCAAAACCATAAATAGTCAGTCCATTCTGATATAGATGCGTTAGATCTTTTTTTAAATGTTGATAAATGATTATTTCTTGTGTATGCAAATTCCAAACTGACAAATTTGATTGACAATCGATTTACATTAATATTAGGTGACCTGGTGAATTTTGACCACCTTGCCGAAAGCGCTTCGCACCATTTCAATTCCAAACTCAATTCATATTCCAATCCCAACAATCAATTCGAAAATTCAACCAAATAGATACGACCTTTTAGGTGTTTGGTGATGAAGTGAAAAAAGAAATTAAAATATAATTTCAAAACGTAATTTTTTAATGTGTGTTGAAATAAGTGATGGTCATAAAGCTTGATGTGTTAGATTGAACTATCACTTTCGGCTAACCTAGGTACCTCGTCAGGTACGCTAAAAATTAATTCAGGTACATTGTAATAAATCTAATCCCTACATATCCACATAGCGATCCACTACCTATTTTACCTATTAGTGCCGTAATGATGACAGTGATCACGTTCCTGTCCGGAGAGTAATTCACACATCGACTACATGATATCGAGACACCCACTACATCTAGGTATAGGCCATGCCTATCTCTTACCACCAGGAGAGCTGAGTACAAGTTCGCTATTTTATCACATAAAAAATCCCTGAACAAATGAAAGTATATTCACGCCCATATCCCCGAAGAGATAGGCAGAGGCACAACCAGGGTACCCACGACTAGCCGAAGATACTAAGTCCCACAATGTGATAGGTCGCAAGCCTATCGCCAACCGGGCACATATCCTATCCCGAGCAACATTTTTTTTTATTAGAAAATTGGAAAAACCCAATGACACCTGACTTGACCTGACCTGAACAAATGACAGCCATTAAATATATAACCCCAAAGCAAGCAAGTAATATCCTTCTGTAAAGGATATCAGAATAAGTTTATTATATAACCAGACCCAGAAATGCATACATCTAAATGTTCATACTTTCTGCTTCCGTCGAAAGTTGAACCTGATACTTGCCGTTGTCCTGCGGAGTTAGGCGTCTACGCTAACTAATCAGCAAACGAGGTAGTCAAGTTAGCAAGTTGTTAAATCAAAGTCAAAGTAATAGCAAATCACGACATGGAAAGAAAAGATAGCAACAACGTCACTTTAACTCCACCTAGATCAGTTGAAGCAAAAGATGGCTTGAAACATAATATAACAAGAGGTTTTGGCGTCATCGTGAATAAAGATGGTTGTAATTTTTTGATTATTATTGAATTTCGTGTTTATGTTGAGTGAAAATTGTTAATTTAGGTAGGAATTACATTAATTTTGTTCAGCAAAAGTGCACAAATGAAATAATAATGAAGAAATTAGTGTATCGTCTATTTCCTCGTTGCCCTCAAATCTCACTAGATGAGCTTGAGTAACGAAGCCACCGCTTTACTCAAGACCCTGACCTGACTTGACTTGGTACATAATGACTATTGACTGTATAAGAATGAATAATAAATAACTTGACATTGGCAAAGTAAGTCGTGAGAAACGATCGAAAACCATATTCATAAAAGAAGAAGAAGAAGAACATATTACAAAAAATTTAAGGCAATGGACGTTTAAGTGTGTTTTAGAAAACATCAACGATCTAGAGGTCGTACACCCTCCTGAATCTAGATGGATCGAAACATCTAACACTAATATTAAATTCATGTTCAAATAACAAAAAATAATACTTTAAATTCTAGCTGTAGGATTTGACTCAGACGCATAAACTAATGCAAAATAAATAAAAGCTTGTAAAAAGATAAAAATTCCAATAAAAACGTCAACCACGTTTAAATTAAAGTACGAGTACATCCATTTTGACAGCCTAGAAAATTTATTTTTGACTTGACATTACTAACTTTATATTGAGTTTGACTTTATATCGGTAGGGGAGCCCGAGGCGCTAAATGTGCAGTTGCTCCAGCATCATTGGACATTGTCGATTACATGGTCTTCACCGCTACAATACAAAAAATGATTTTTATTTTTATTTTTATGATATTGGAAGAACAACAAGCAGACGCATTTCCTGATGGTAAGAAATTAACGCTGCCTGGAGAAACCAAAGGTGGTAATGGTGTGTTGCCAACCTGAGGCCGGGATGTTAATCCTCGAGCAAAAGTAAGTTTACCGGCTATGTAATAACATAATAATAATAATAATCCGAACAGGAACACGTCAACGGCAAGCACTAATGCTACGGCGGCAGGAATAGGTAAGGCGGCGGTTCCAATCCGGGCAAATCTCTGCGAAACTATGCCACCTAGTCTGATGTCACGGTGCTAGTGACGGTAAGCTTATGCTCACCTTTTACGAGCTGCCGAGCAGGAAGACAGATGGTCTATTCTACAAAGGCCCGCCCAGATCAACATGGGGACCACAAAAACAACGGGGAATAACAGGGGATGAGATGACATTTGTCTTGTAGCTATACGTTGAACGTCTTGAAGCTATAAATAAGATTTACGGTCGCTTGATTATACGAGTATGTGAATTATGAGTGAGATCAAATTTTAATCATGTACATGCTTAATGTATCTCCGATGACGAACGCATGTCAATCAGACAAGTCGCCGTAATGGATATTAAAACAAGTCATCTGTTTTTTAACATTTCTGACCCTCCAACTACCAGACGTCACGTTTATTTCATCGGTAAATTTAAACATATTCTTACTGGGACGCAATAAGCGTCTTGTAACACAATCTGACAATTTTGGGCATATATTCACGCCAAAAAAATCAGACAGATAACCCTACCCTATATAGGGATTTGATGCATAATAGATATTACAGTACAAGGTACCTCTCATAACTTAATCTGACCCATCTGAGTTACTGCGAAATCCCCTCTTGGCCTCCCCTATCATAATGCTACAATTTAGAAAAAATGTGCCACAAAAATCATATCTAATAAATACAATAATCAAATTTTACAAACGAATGACGATCTCATGAATATTGTCCATAAATTCTGAATTCTATATTAAAATTCAAAACGTATTGTGTCTTAATGGAATAGAAGTGGTCTTCGTCTTTTCATTTTTTATGAAATATTAGTTTTTGAGGCAAATTAGTTTTTTTTAAACATTTTAAGCTATTACATAGCTTCTATCGCGGGCCTTGAGCGTGGAGACCGAATACTGAAATTCCGTAACGAAAATAACCTAACATCCCCCACTCCGACCGATACTTTTTAATTTTGCCATCTATAGGTGAATTGCAGAACTTTTAATGACTTTTGCTCACGCTTGTCTCTTTAGTTCACCAAATCGCCTCTTCGCCCCGCAACCAACCAACAAAGCTTATCAATAGCTTTACCGCGGCAGTCTCCGAATGCCACACATCTTTTTTCATAGTTTTAGTAATATGACTGATTAATTAAAAATAATTTAATAGTTTTATTTGTTTTTGAGTCCGATTTGGAGAATGCGAAAAAAGAACCGGGGGCTATTTGTTTATTTGTTGAAAGGATTGTTCATTTCTTGAGGAGTTAAAAAGCATGAGAACTTCATGGAAGAGGTTCTTCTTAGGCAACTTATGTTCAAATAGCGTTGCATGTCCAGATAACCAATTTAATACTTAGTGGATTATACTTCTCATTTAATTGTTTTAAATTTTATTTTTTACGGCCGAAGTTAGTTTATTTTTAGTTATTATCAGTTTTAACTAAAATATCATTTAAATAAATTTAAAATGTAACATTCAATCGTTTAAATTACTAACACACATTGTAAATAATTATGCCTCTAGGCCTTATATTTGTAAAAATAAAATGCTGCAGAACTTTTACACACTCTTTAAAATTACTTTCGCAGTAATGCACCTTGATAGAGTATCATCTATTTATTTCATTGTTCCTTATATTTAACTTTATAATATACCTATTAACTATCAATATTCTCGTGAACGTATATCCATTAGTCTAAGCGCCAATTACTATTGACAACTGTTTGTTTACCATGAAGCTACAATACTACTGGAGGTTACACTCCTACAAAAGACCTGATGTCATTTCTAAATACTTCCTCTAATGTTTTCCTAATATTGCTGACTTCCTCTAAAGTACGAGCCTCTTTTTCGTTATGACTGTTAATTGCCATCACAAGACTTTTTGAAAGAGAGGCCGGTACATGAG
>NJDD01006480.1:149302-168614 GCA_002245505.1 Calephelis nemesis | reverse complement strand
CCGTTGACGTATTCCGGTTCGGAAGTTAAGGTAGCCGGTAAACTTAATTTTGCTCGAGGCCTAACATCCCGGCCTCAGGTTGGCAACGCACCATTTCCACCTTTGGTGTCTCTAGGGGGCTTGAATTTCTTACCACTGTATTTATTTAAATCCATCTGCTTATTTGCCTTTCAATATCATAAACTACAGTAGATTCGGCGTGAATCGCGTTAATTATCCAATAACACAACAATTCTAAAAAAGTGTCCTTTTTTAGTCACTCGCACTGGTTTTTTTAAATATCTTTAATGTACAGAATTACTCTTCTGTATTTTTTTTATTTTAAATTTAGGTGACAAGGAAGTAAATTTCACCTGTTTTATACTAGTTAATCTATTTTAATCCTATTAATTTTTATTTTTAGTCTTAGACGGAAGTTAGATTAGAATTTGAGACATTTGAGCTGTTCTAAATTTAAATATGTATACTTTATCAAAGGCCTTTTATGTTCTAAAATATGCGCATATCAAATACTGACAAAGCGAATGTTTCCTTTTATTAGTTTGCCGCCTTTGTGGTCTAGCGGTCCGGCGTCAGACTTAAGTTCTTGAAATCCCGGATTCAATCCCGAGGTCGGGCTACAACAAAAAATGTAAAAAATGTATTTTAAATTTTCTAATACACTTAACGTTGCCCAAAGATGGATATGTACTCAGTATACGATAGGTTTGCCACCTATCACATTGTGGGACTTAATGCCCTGGTTGTGCCTCTGTCTATCTCTTCGTTATATTGGCGTGACGATACTTATTTTTATTAGTTACCTTGCATTTGGCTAGATATCAGCAAAAATACCCATTTTGAACTTGATTTTAGTTTGTCTCTGACATACTTTATATCACATTATAAATATTATAGTTGCTCGCTTTACGCATCTGCCGGATTCTTTGAGTATTAAACCAGCTTAATACTAAAGGCCGGACCTGCGACTTTGATCATAGATAACATTAATAGAAAATCATTGATATGCAATAAAGTTCTACAAAGACGAAATATCTATATATTAATACGTGATGCCAAAACTTCGAACTCCTTTTTACGAAAATTGCGCGGACGCAGTAGTATCAAATTTAGCACACTTGTAGTTAATGTGTAGGAGAAGTGCAGAACGCTAATATTTTTAATAATAATGCGTATAAAGTACATCAAATCAATAAATAAAAATTACCCACACTACCGCGCATTTGACACACACAAATAAAATATATATTGATGATAACGATAAAAGATCACAGATTTCGCACCATACAATTTGGAAACAAACTAGACCAACGGGCGACCACTAGTCTTAAGAAATCTGTATGCCAATACGAGAATACACGAGTGTTGGTTCTTGTAATGGATAAATCGTAAATATTTAAATTAATTTTCGTTTTAAAACTAAATCTTTATTTTGCTTGTATTGCAAAAACTTTTTTGTGACACTACGAAATGTCGACACATATAGAAAATTTATGGCCATAATGCAAATGGCGAAAGAGACTTCCACTGGAGGTTTTTTCCACTGGTAGGTTGTACTGCACCTCGACCGGTTAGGAATCCTTTGACTTACCTATTCTTGTTCTATTTTGTTGCCATAATGATATTTCATAGAGAAAATAACTACTGTTCCAGATCCAGATTTTACCTATCTGGATCTGGAACAGTATTTGAAAAACCGTAGATTGGTAAATTCAGCTACATAGCACTTCATAATGATTCTCGAGGCCATTTATTTTAATTGTCTGTCCTAGACGCTTACCTCCTCGCTCTCTTATATACAGCCCGCTTCAATGCTATTCTCTTTTTTTTGATAGGACAGCGAAAATGACGACATAGACTCCATAGATGTTGTAGACTCTGTTTTGTGGCGGAAGCGTTAAGCTAATTATGCAAGTGTACCGGCTACCCTATATCCGGATTGGAACATGACACTTTCACTATGCGGCAGGAGTAGATAAAACATTGATCCTGAACCGGACAGGCATTATCGTGTATCTATAAACCTTAATTTAGTATTCTTTGCCTGCAATTTTAAAGTATTTTCGTTTTTCATCTTATATGTAACTAGAGGCCCGCTCCGGCTTCGCACTGTTATGTGTTCGTCTATATACATATAAACCTTCCTCTTTAGTCACTTTATCTTTTAAAAAAACTGCATCAAAATCTATTGCGTAATTTTAGAGATTTAAGCACACAAAGGGACATAGGGACAGAGGAAGCGACTTTGTTTTATACTATGTAGTGATTTAGGAATGTATGGTTTCAAAAATAAATAATTTCGGTTTAAGATATAGTCACGAATATGTTGTGAATTCAGATTATCCGTTAATTTTGGATAGTTTCGATTACGGATATTAGATTAAATTTTAATTTGTTATGCTAAGACTAGAAAATATAAAGAAACTGTAAGTTTCGCATAGTTTACGAGGGGTAAAACAAAATTATAATATAACATGTTTTATTTAGTATCATCAAGCCCATATCCCCGTAAAGGTAGGCAGAGGCACAACCAAGGCACTCACGACTAGCCGAAGACACTTAGTCCTACGATCAGATAGGTGGCAAGTCTATCGCCAACCGGGCACTTTCCCAATCCCGGGCAACTTCATTTTTGTTAGAAAATTGAAAATACACATTTTCTATTTTTACTTTGTTGCCGGTAAACTTACTGTTGCTCGAGGCCTAACATCCAGGCCTCAGGTTGGCAACGCACCATCACCACCTTTGGTGTCTCTAGGCGGCGTGAATTTCCACCAAAAACGCACCATTTCCACCAAAGGTGGAAATGGTGCGTTGCCAACCTGAGGCCGGGATGTTAGGCCTCGAGCAAAATTAAGTTTACCGGCTACCTTAACTTCCGAACCGGAATACGTCAACGGCAAATACTGACGTTATGGCGGCAGGAATAGGTAAGAAGGACGGACCGGAAGAAAAGAATAGTACAGTGGTATCAATCGGGGGGACCAGATGTCACAGTGTTAGTGATGGTAAGCCTGTGCTTGCCTTTTACGAGCTGCCTAGCAGGAAGGCAGATAGTCTATTCTGCAAAGGAGCCCGGACCAACACGGGGAAAATATACTAAAGTAATAGGGAAAATATCATACTATAGGATTTTTTATCTAACAAGTCAAAAAGCTTTTACTTGGACACAGCCTATAGCATAGTGTTGAAACACTTTGTAGTAGATAATGACATTGATAAAGGGCTAATTATTAGGTTTAAACCAGGCGCGTTAAAGTAGCAATTAATAAAACTAAGTCACGTTTTTTTTAAACCCACTGAATAGCGACATTTTTAGATAGGTCCAGCAATTTAGGCAAGATAAAATCAAATTTACTCCTATGTTGCAGTATCAGCATTATTTCATCTATTTAAATTGTTTTAATCTTCTAATTCTATTTCTTTGTACATCGCAGGTATTTTCGGCAGCAATATTTTTAAAAGTATTTCAAAACCCTAAATGAAATATTATATATTCTTATATTCCTCCGCTTCCTTGGTCGATGGACGCCTAACTCCTCAGGGCAGACATTTGCGTGATGACATTTAGATGTCTGAATTTTTGTGTTTGGTTGTTTATTAAATTTATCATATTTGTGTATTCCTATGTATTAGTAGATATAATGACAACAAATAATAAAAATCCCTAGCCAAGTTACACAAATTGAATCTAACCACAAAGTAAGCAAATTGTGTACTTCTGCTATGGGTGGTAGTCACTGATACTAATACATAAAAATACTTAAATAGATACCAGAACAAATTTAACTAACACTCAGAGCCGGAAAGGCAGACATCTTAATGTTCGGCACACAAATGCCTGCCCAAGTCGGGAATCGAACAAGAGCCTCGCGTGGCGTGTATAGCGTGTACCTATGCTAGCCACTCGACCAACAAGATGGTCAAATAGTTTCGTTGACCAATACCCATAACACAAGCATATAGTTGCTTACTTTAGAATTAGAATAAATTTATGTAATCTATCAGACTCTGAATATGACGACTTCTGAGTGTTACGTATCATCTAAACATGTCTTTCTCAATTCAAGTAACAGCTTAATGCAAGTTAAATAAATAAACTTGAATAAAAGCGGGTACTTTCACTACTCCCAAAAAATAATGCGCTAATGGCGTATGAAAAATAAAATTACTGTCTTTAAAATGAAATGTTCATGTCTTATCATGATTTTTAACCGATGCCATAAAAGGAGAAGACTCCTAATTCGATTGTGTGTTTTTTATTTATTTTATTGTATGCCAGTACTTAACCAATTTTGATGGTTATTTTCTACAAAGCTACATCAAGATTCCGAGTTGGTCCCATATTAGTTTTATTACGATCCGACGAGAGGTTGTTTGAGTCATTTAGTGATTGTAAATTTATGCATTATTAAGTATAACTCAAAAACTATAGTAAGATGTTTACAAAATTTATGTAGGCTCATTTCAGAACCATCTGCTAACAATGGAGAAATAGGATTCGGTTTTTGCAGTTTTACTGCACTTAATTATTTACATCCATTAATTACAAAATTAACAGACCGCCTCGTTGGTAGAGTGGCTAGCGTACACGCCTAACTACACTGACCAACCGCGAGGCTCGGCTTCTATTCCCGACGGGGCAGGCATTTGTGTGATAAACATTTAGCTGTCTGCATTTCCGAGTCTGGGTATTTATTAGATTTATTCTGGTATAAATTTAAGTATTTCTCTGTATTAGAATCATTGACCCATAACACAAGCATAATATAATTTGCTTACTTTAAGGTTAGCTTCGATTTTTGTAATTTGTCCAGGAATACACAGATTAGTTTTTCTTAACATGGGCGGTATTTATAGAATATGTTGCAGGTTAAAGGTTTTCTGTTAATATTATCATCATAAATAAGTTGCAAACATCCGATAGATTGCTAATCATTGCAAAATATGGCAGTTAGAAAAAACTTATTTGCAAAATGGATGTCGCCGAGCTCAAATCATTACGCAACCATGACATGACGTAAACAAATAATAATAAAATTGTCTGCCCCTGTGTTTGGTATGCGCATATTTTTAGAAGATAAAAGTCCTTCGATAGTGCAAACTATATTTAGATGTAATAAATTTATAACCGGTCAAATCCTTATCCAACTTCCGTCAAACACTAAAAATAGAATATTATGTATTAAAAATACATAAATTAGAAAAAAACAGGTGAGACCTACTTCCTTATCCTTCCGGTAAAGACTAAGAAGCAGAAATAAATACTCGTGCATAATTAATATTAAAAAGTTGATGGACGATGGTATATTATTTATTTTGTTGTCCTACCCTTGTAAGTGAATCACGACAACTGAGAATACTGACGTCAAAGCATTAATGTGTAGATAATTTTTAATGGCTCCAAAAGGTTTTTTTCGTATGTTTGTTACGCAAGTTTTCGGCTAATAACGTGATTTTGATGGTTATTTTTATTGGAAAGGTATACATAAATTTTCGTCTTTGTGGACGACATCATTGTTAATGGTATCGCCAATATACATACATGAGAATTTATGCTATACTAGCTTTTGCCCGCGGCGTTGCCCTCATGGTCCCACAGAATCATTATTTCGGGATAAAAACTATCCTATGTGTTCATCCAAGTTATCCTTCACGTGTGTACCAAATTTCATGTAAATCGGTTCAATAGTTTTTGCGAGAAGAAGTAACAAACAAAGAATACTGTTGATAAAATTTATGTGGGTCCATCTTGGAATCATTACCTATCTTCCGACCAAAAAATTATCAAATCGTGACGTTTGAATTATTAAAAAAACATTTTTTTGCAGTTAGCTCTTAACATATTAATAGCTATTGTGACGAATGTTTTGGCTGTGTCTCTATGTTTTCTGTTTCATGTAGGTGATAAAACTTGCCAAGTAATTTCTTTTAAACTCCCTTACACTCTTTTGACCACCTCGTTGGTCGAGTGTCTAGTGTGCACGCCTACACTGACCAACGGCGAGGCTCGGTTTCGATTCCCGACGGGGGCAGGCATTTGTGTGATGAACATTTAAATGTCTACATATCTGAGTGTGGGTGTTTCTTAAATTTATTCTTATATCTATTTAAATGCTTTTATGTATTAGTATAGTTGACTAACACCCATATCGCATGCATATATATTGCTTACTTTGGGGTTAGAATCAATTTGTGTAACTTGTCCAGAGATATTTATTTTACACGTTCCTGGTTTCAATATTTAATTATGAATTAAATTCCTCTTTGGCAATTTAGACTACTGTTTAATATGCCCCAGAAACGTGTAATCGATTACACAGATACATTAGTACAGATTAGTACCTACAGCTTTAAATTTCACTTAATAGAAAATAAGGAACTGTCAAAATATATGATATGAAATAATAAAACTTACGATGCAAAGAAGTGATCCGCTTGTTCAATCGTTCCATGAAAAGCTATTCGACCATTGGCTAATAATACAACTTGATGGAAAAGCTCGAATACTCCCGAAGCGGGTTGGTGGACTGAGCATACCACCAACTTTCCACCAATGGCAAGTCTCCGTAGACAAGAGACAACAGCATTGGCAGCAAAACTGTCTAATCCGGTGGTTGGCTCGTCACAAAAGAGAATTGGTGGATCGTTCAAAAGCTGAAAACACAAAATTATTTTGAATAGGTTTTTTTACTACATAGATGTCAAAAAATTATGGTCTAATAAAAATAAATCCTTGTTTCTCCTGGTACCGCCACATTTAAATGATCTTATAATAATATGAAAGCAGTAAAACTGCAACAAAAACCGTCTTCGACTTCAGTAAGTAAATGGTCTGCGAATAGAAAAATATGTATTTTCCTCTTTTTCTCGGCATTCCAGTTTAAACCGAATCTCTATTTAGAAGAAAATAGAGATGCAGCAGCCCAGTAAACCCAATGAAAGGATCGACCAATATTGCTATATTTCTTTGTTGTGTTAGTTACTGTATGGAAAATGTTTAAATAAAAAAACTATGGACAGTAAGACGCCTGTCAGATTAGACGGCTTTAGTGCAACTAGTTTACTTGCAAAACCACTTTATATCTATACTAGCTGCGCCCCGCGGTTTCACCCGCGTAAGTCCCAATCCCGCGGGAACTCCGGGATAAAAAGTAGCCTATATGTTATTCTGGGTCTTCAGCTACCTACATACCAAATTTCACCGTAATCGGCTTTGTAGTTTTTGCGTGAAAGAGTAACAAACATCCATACATCCATACATACAAACTTTCGCATTTATAATATTAATAGGATATAACAGCAAAATAATAGTACAATTTTGTACGTGATAGTTCAAAAAATTTGAAAATGTCAAGAAAATCGGTGGAACTGGACAAGTCATCTCAAGTCGACTCAAAAGTACTAGAGAGTATGCGCAGCGAATAGTGTGATTTGAGCGCTGGGTAAGCTATTTTAAAGCGAGCATTTGGGTCCAACTGCTAGACTCTTGTAGTGGTTATTATTCTGGTTATTATTATTTTCTGAGGTTTTACGCTCGCTGACCGCATTCGTAACAGTGAGATCCAAGAAAGAGTGGGATTGAAAAAAAAAAGACTTGATGTTAAAATGAGAAAGGGCAAGCTCCGTTGGTTTGGACACGTAGAAAGAATGACAGATTAAAGATTGACAAAGCAGATATATAATTCGAATGTGGACGGATGAACCTAGAGACCTAGGTTGACATTCATTTTGACATGATCTAAGTTATCCAAGAGTCTCCGAAACCGACGTGTTTGTATGAAAAGGGTAATGAATGTAGACTCCTGGCAGGTGGTCTACCAGGGTCGTGAGGTTTAGCACTCAATACTCTCTGCCTACCCCGTAAAGGACTTGGCGTGAGAAATATTTGAATTGAAGGTACTAGAACTGTATCATTAATTGGTCACCTAGATATCGGAACCCACACGGCTACCGTGGGCTAGTCTTGACATTGACAAATTGTTGCTCGTATGTTCCTAGAGATGAATTCCACAAATAGGAAAAAAAACTGTTATAGAAATAGCGAAACTGACAAGTAAGCAAATTTGCACATGACTTTGGTGGCGAGGATGCTCACAAAACATTAGCAATATAAGTAAATTTGTCGAAGGTCGAAATTTTCAATCTAATCCACGCTGTATATCGCGTCTGTGGTTTAGCGTTCCTACGTGGGACTTGACTTCTTGAGATCCCGTGTCCGATCAAATGCAATCGAAATTAACATTGGACATGCGCCCGGTTGGCAGAAGGCTTGCCACCAACCACATTATGGGAATTGGTGTCCTTGCCCCTTGGCTAGTGGTGGGTGCCTTGGATGTGCCTCTGCTTACCTCTTCGGGGATATAGGCGTGAAGATATCACGCTGAATCAGTTTAATAAAGGAAACATATTCATTCTTTGTACTTACCTGTACTGCTAGTGCGACTCGTTTTCTTTCTCCACCGGAAAGCGCTTTAAGCTTTGTTTGTGTACAATTTGAAACTCCCAACTCTCCAAGAAGTTGTTGTATCCGTTTCGTCCGCACTTTGGTTTCTGATCGCTTGTCCATCATTAAACGAGCCTAAAACAATGGATAATTATTAGGGTGGATTTTAAAATAACGTTCGCTGATAAGGGTTCCAGCCCCTTCAGTAAAAACTAGTCAGTTGCCGCTGGCCGAAATTGGCGGCCCAATTACAAGATTCTTTAAGGCGGATATCACGCTGCACAGCACACCGCTCCAAAATGGCGGTGATGTCTAGTTTAAGGGGCCATGTATGCTAAAATACGTCAGCAATATACTGTTTTTTTCATACAAAGCAATTACGGCTCTTGGCGACAAAGATACACAAGATTAACATTGATATGCTTTATAAGACTAGTGTTTCCAAAACACGATTCATTTCACTTTGCTTGATAGAAAAAAATCAAAAAGTTAACCCTTTTTTGAAAGCAAAACTCATCTGTCTACTTCAATTATGAAAATATCGACACCAGATTTAAAATAAACATAGATAAGTATTATACCTAAAAGACAACTGTTTCAGTTTTTATAGATTTTTTCAAATTAATTTTATAGTGTCAAAAATAGTGATTTGTCGCTTAAGACGTTTACTTTAGAGCGCAATATTTCTTAGTAATCATAGAACGGGAGAGTGCGCTGATTGGCTCTTCTGGCTCACTAAGTATGGGGCCTTAACTTTATACTGAAAAATCTCGATTTGTATACAAATACCGCACGATATGAAAAGCTGCCATCGCATTTCCGTGCTCTGATATTCCCAGGTTAAAATCGCCGCACACCATAGCGTTGAGCGGCAGCTGTGTAATAAGTGCTATAGTCCAGTGAAGTCTTACATCAGTTGGTTACATATTAGCCATTTCTAAAAAAAATGGGTGATAAGGATGCTCCTAAGATAACTTTGTTTGGTCACTTTTTGGCGGTAAAGAGGCCATTGTTTATACCTAACGACACCGATGCGAGTAACTAAGTTTCGATTTTTGACAGGAAAAAAGAGAATTTTCAGAAAAACAGATTTTTCTGGGTGTTTGTTGTCTGAATCTGTTTACGCAAATATGTGTATATGTATATATGTCATCGCGATTAATTTGTACAAATTGTGAGGTAATATTTATTTAATTGTCAACCACGCCTCTCGAAGATAATACTATTATAAATCTAAATGTCTAAATATCTTACATATATAAAAATCTTGTGTCACGATGTATGTTGTCGATAAACTCCAAAACTTCTGAACCGATTTCAATCAAATTTCACATGTACCCGTATTTTGGTCTAACTTAAAAGATAGGATGGTTATCATCTCAATTATTCACTTATGTCGTGAATATAAACGAATAAAATGTATTAATTATTGTTTCTTTCCTGGTTAGTTTTATGAAGTTCTCATAGATGGCGGTGTACGTTATATTATTTATATATTTGCCATAGAACATTGTTGCACTTCTATTATATTTTATACCCGTTAAGCCGGGGGCCGCTAGTATTATATAAAATGCTAATGATAGTACGTGTATCCATAGCATTCTCTATTTTTCGTAAACTTCGACCATCTTCTCGTTTTTGTGGTAAATACCCCTTGGTGTACAGGTGTATTTAAGGGAGTTTTGTAGTGGTAGGTGGAAGTAGATGGTGGATATATCTTATTCTATATGCTATCTTATGTAAACCTCTGAAAAGTTCTGAAAATTTATGGAACGATCTAGAAAGTTCCAGAATGTGTGCAACTGATGTAATCAATCCAGAATATTCTAGGAAGTTAAATAAATTTTTGTAAAGTTCCTAAATGTCTGCAACTGTTAAAATTGACCCTAAATGGTCAAAAAAGTTATTAAAATTTCGGGAATTTTATTTTAAACAGTCTAAGGTGTTCGTAATTTTCTGAAATGATCTTAAAATTAAAAAAATGCGTACAGCTGTTGAAATAGACCAAACACGTCATAGAACGTTTTAAACATTTTCGAAAAGGCCTAAAATTTTTCAAAATACGTACAACTGTTAAAATATTCTAGAAAGTAAAAAAAAATTCTTTAAGGATTTAGAAATTTTAAAACTACAAACTGTATTAAAATCAAACTAAAATGTTCTAGTAATTAGTGAAATAATCTGATTACTTCCGAAGTATCTGAAACTGTTAAAAACAAAATGGAATGTCTCAATAAGATCTGCAAATTTTGCATGCTTTACCCAGAAATTTATATGAAAATACATATCTCCATCAATATATTTTATTACTGAGTTTTAGAAGCTTTACTTAATTACTGTTTTTTTTATTTGGCAAAATTTATTACTAAAAGTATTTTTTTAGTTTTGAGTTTAAAAAATATAATAAAAATATTTTTAACTGCATGCTTACAAAAGAAAAAAATGTAATTAGTAAATAAGTGTGTTGAAAGTTATAGCTTAATATAGTACCGCTTAGCTAGTATTTGTGTATTACAGAAATTCTTAAGAAATGCTCATTTGGATTATTCGATCTTTTTGATATGATACGGTTTGCCCCTAATTTTCTAAAAAGTTAAAAAAGTCAACTATTATTCAAATATTTTTATGGTATAGTTTTATAGAATATACTGTCTTTTTTCAGGAATTAACGTGAATGTTCTATAACATTCCGTAACGATTAATAGAATTAAACATTCGAAAATGTAAAAAACTTCCAATTTAATAAACATCTATATATTTTCGAGTATAAATCTGGTATTGAAGTAAAATGTTTCGAATTGAATGATGAACTGATAGTTATTTATTTCGTTTATAATTTAATCAGTTTGTTACACTCTATATACACCTTCTGTGTTCTGTCTTATTCATAAATACGTAGTAAATAACTCCAAGGTTCAACCTGGTATAGATTTTATTACAACTTGACACGGACTATAAAATCAACTCAGTTTTACTACGTTCCTGGGTTAATCCATGTAAATAATAAAACAGGTTATGTTTAATGGTCGAATAATTCTTGTAATACATAAGATAGGCGATAGTAATCTGTATTATCTACTTTAAAAATAGATTCTCAAATATTTCCTTTACCATTAAACATGCAACTTATTTTAACCCGCAACGTCAGGTATTAATTCTAGTTTTCAAATTGAAACGTCTTATTTAGAACCCCAAATTTAAATAGGCGGCGATAACTGATAACATCATATTTATTACATCTAGGTACAATCACATTCACAAATTTATTAACATTTTATAAAACGGTGGACATTAAATTGTGAATTTATCTAATGTTACTTATATTTTAATGAATATACGAGTACAACCGTCGTTATCTATAACATTATTATTTAATTCTTCCACATTTCCATATTTTTGTTGTTAACATCTTTCAAATTGGAGTAGGTATAATAACACATAAAATCTGTTTGTGTAATTGAATATCCTGTGTTTTGTCGTGTATGTAAATATCAAGTTTGTTTTATCTAAATGCCTAAAAGTATTTCGACCTGTTCAAAATTATTGCAGACCTCGATGTCTAAACCTAGTTTTAAAGTCCTTTTTTCTAAATCAATGTAAGAGCCGTAAAATTTGTAATATTTGCTATTTATAATTGCTAATTTGTCTTTTGCACAAAATCAGCCATAAGATATCTCTTGTTAGAGATAAGCTTGCCTTTTGCACAGTGTTTATATTTATATTCTATCGCTGTCGATCTCTATTACGTGTACAATAAAGTGTAAAATAAATAAATGAAACAAAGTACCGAAAAATGTAATGTCATTACTTCAGTGATAATTCCTAAACCTTACATACTAACAAATAAATAGACATTAATTAATATATCTAGGCATTCATAAAATGTTTTAACTTAACAGATTTAACGCTAGTTTTAGTTTTGTATTGGCTCACCGGTCTTTCTAATATACAGATAAAATAGCATACATGCAAGCATGCATATAAATAATGTATTCAGGGATGCAAAAACTAATCTGTTTTGATATATATCTAATTGTTTTTTTTTTCATCCTCTTTAGTGTAAAGTTTACTCCCCGTATCCCCACTTACTCAACTGCTCATTAACATGTAAAACAAGTTATTTTATTTTGATATAAACTTACAATTTTTATTTTTAAAATGTTCAGCCCTATTTTATAGTCATCTATTCATCCTTTATAAACTGCCCAAGTAGCTAACTACAATTGTTTATTTTATTTTGTTTTAAACAATACTGTGTGGTACATTCATGAACATACCAAAAGAAATCTATGCCAAAAGTCTTTAGGTTATTTTTAGGATTTAGAATATAAGGAAAAAAAATATAAAAGAAATTTCTAGCCGTGAGAAAACATTAATGAGGCTAAATAAAATTTCAAGCTTGTGTCGCTTTGCGTCGATCTTACCCTACCTTTTCCTGCCGCCATAAGGTTATGACGTGTTCAGGTTTGGAGGGTAAGGTAGCCGGTAAACTTACTTATGTTCGAGGCCTTACATCACGGCCTCAGGTTGGCAACGCACCATTACCACCTTTGATGTCTTAAGGCGGCGTGAATTTCTTACCATCAGGCAGTCCGGCTGCTTGTCTGCCTTCCAATATCATAAAAAAATCTGATATCTCTCTTGAGTGTTCTCACCTACAGTTGTACCTACTACACGTATTTCCCTCCTCAAACATTTGTTCAGTGAAAACTTGCAATACTCCAGTGCCAATATGGCGATAATCAAATAACCATGGATAATACCCATAATATTATAATATTACGTTTATGCAAAAACCACTAATTATAAATGACAAATGCCAACCTAGCATAGGTACTATACTAGCATAGCTGACGTCAATAGCGTGTGGCAGTTAAGGCCCCATACTTAGTCAGCCAGAAGAGCCAATCGCCGCACTCCCCCGTTCCATGATTACTATGAAATATTGCGCTCTAAAGTAAACGTATTGAGCGACAAATCACTATTTTTGACACTATAAAAGTAATTTGAAAAAGTATAAAAACTGAAACACTTATCTTTTAGGTATAGTACTTATCTAAGAGTATGTTTATGTTACTAGGTGGTAGAGTTTCGCAGCGACTCGCCTGGATTGGTACCACCGCCTTACCTATTCCTGCCGCCGTAACGTCATGACGTGTTCCGGTTCAGAGGGTATGGTAGCCGGTAAACTTACTTTTGCTCGAGACCTAACATCCTGAGCTCAGGTTGTCTCTAGGTTGTCTCTAGGTCTAGGAAATCCGTCTGCTTATTTGCCTTCCTATAACATAAAAAAACTGGTGCCGATATTTTCATAATTGAAGTAGACATTTGGGTTTTGCTTTCAAAAAAGGGTTAACTTTTTAATTTTTTTCTATCGAACAAAGTAAAATGAATCGTGTTTTGGAAACACTAATCTTATAAAGCATATTCATGTAAAACTCGTGTATTTTTGTCACCAAGATCCATGATTGCTTTGTATGAAAAAAACATTATACTGCTGACGTGATTTAGCATACTTGGACCCTTAATCTAAAACGTTTTGTGCCAATAGTTATAGGTAATTTTTTTTTTCGTGCACTTAAATTTATCTTGAATTTGTCTTTTAAAATAATTCCTATTAATATTTATAACACAATTTCAGAAACCATGATATCTGATGAAATAAATAAATATGTATATAATCTTATTAATATGTAAATATGTACACGCTATATGATAAGGGGGCGGAGTCTTTGGTAATATTAGCGACACCTCCAGCTATTCGTTAAATCAATTGCTCCAATAGGTATCAGGCCAGTACAGATCAATATTTTAAGTAGGTATTGTATGTCCAACGAAAAAGAGACAAATTTGAGGTCACATAGGATGACATTATTAATTTTCTTTAAAGTGAATTGCAGGACATGAAATAAATGTACTACTACCACTACTCATATACTGCTATATATAATATAAAATATAATATGTTTGAAAATGTGACACGATGTCATGTCTTTGTTAAAATGTATTATGTATTATTAAGTAAACCTTAACAACCACTACATCATGATTAAATTCATATAAGACCACCTCGGAATAATTCTGACATATTATCTTCCCAAAAAAGGACTACCAAATTTTTACAAAACTTTGTTATTGAACGAGTATCGCGTTACAAACATACAAAAAAAACACTGCCGAATGGACATTCCTCCTTTTTTGGATTCAATTGCAACTAAATAAATTACAAGCGCAGGAAAACAAAACCGACTCCAATTAGTAACGAAGTTGCGATTCCTAATTTGTACTAGTGGTTTTGAGTTACTATACTTGCATAAATTTTCACCTTATATAATTATCTATTTTTTTATCCATATAGATTAAAATTGATGCATTTTATTAAATACAAATCAAAAACCGACAGTCAGATCATGACAAAATTAATTGTGACAACCTTAGAATCTTGATCTACTTTTCCAAAAAGAGACCCACCAAAATCGTTTCGTTATTGATAGAGTAACAACGTTACAAATATACAAAAAAAAAACTTCGTCGATTTGATCACCTTTTTTTAGAGTCAGACATAAATAAACTATAATATTAAAAAAAAATTATACGTATTTTTATTGAATCACTTTAGGCACCTATGTATTGTAAATTGTAATGCTTGTTTCAAACAGCAAATTCATGTGGCTGTGATTTTTGCAAGTCACTGTTAATTCAATTGAAATAAATCTAAAGGTTATTATATTGCCTGTAGGTGTAATGGCTTTGGAATTTCTCCGTAAGAATTAAATAATTGTAAGTTACAAAACTATAAGGTCCATCTTCTCAACTAATTCAAACCCTTTGATGTATGCTGATTTATATGTAATATAGAAAATATAAACTATTAAATTAAATTAATTAATTGAATCCCTTTTATATAGGACTAGACAGCGAACAAGCACTCTCTTCTGATGGTGATAGAAAACCCTGTGTTATAGATACCATAAATGTCATATATACATCATGGTTACTTTCATTGTTTATTTCATAGTTTCATAGTTACTTTGCAACGTTAACTATCATTTATCAGTTTATTTATAAAGCAGATGAATATAATCGTTAGTCTAACCACTACAAAACATCAAATATAAAACTGAAAAAAATATTCTAGGTAACATTTTATTTTCTAACGCGAAAAGGTGAAAACTTTAAATTTGCATGATAGTATGGCAATTTAACAACACATGAGTTTAAGCCATCTTGAATCTCGATTTGATTAAAATTGTAAATTTTATATAACTGAAAATGTAATGACACTGCCTGGCCTTTTTTATTTTTCAATGCCGCCTTATTATGTTGAAATTGGCGCCTATAATTATTTTTTTTGTAAACATAGCCTCAACCCACACCATAGATTATACATATTAATAAGTTTGAATTGACAGAGACTTAGAAATTATGGTTTCCAGGTCACATGAAAATTTAATGTTTATTCGATATGGGTACTATATAATATACTAAAACACTAGATTGAGAGCAGCTGCCACAAAATTGACACGTGTACTGCAATTATAATGACAGTTTTATACATCGTAGACCTTTTACAAACCAAATGAGGCGTCATATGTCTTCAGGAAATTTATCTGCATGTTTCTAATTTACATGAAATTCCTTATAACTTTTAAATACATATGAATACAATCACTAGTTGGGTGTCCGCGACTTCGTCAGCGTAGTAAAAATTTTCACACAAACTTTAGCTCTAAGCATATCAAATTTCATAAAATTAGGCTCAGCAGTTTAGCCGGGGAATCGTAACAGACAGACCGTTTTTTGCATTTATAATACTCGTACAATAATTATCAAATTCAAATTCCCCTACAATAAAAACCGTTTAAGGACTTAAACTATACAAATTGCGTCCGCAACACTATGCGCCTGCTATTTTGTAGCACTAGACAGCGAATAAGCACCCAACTCTCTTTAATCCTGAGAGAAAACCATAAATGTTATATTATAATATATAACATTATAATATTTATTCACCTACAATGTGAATGTAGAGAAATTTAAGACCCTTGTCACATACTGCGACCAAATCGTTTGAATGCTAATGATAGTAGGCGATATCGCAATTACCCGATATAAATAAGTTTGTATGAAAAGCGTAATGAATTTGGAGGAAGCTAGGGAGGTCGGTGTATGTACATTGGCGTGATGTTACTATGTTTATAAGTATGTGTGATAAGTTGTTATCTAACAGGCAATATATTATTATTTGGATTTAGAGTATCAAATCACTTTTATTTATTTTATTAGATTTTGTTATACTAAATTGTGCTCATAGCACTTATAACAGTACAAATGGGAGAGAATTTTAAAATTACATGTTTCTCGACAGATAAACATCTTTTTAAGATATGATATCATAAAAATGCTATAACTTATCCTCCGATATCACCCAAAAGTTAATTAGGCCTTATCTATGACAATATTTGAAAGCTCGGTTACAAAAAATCTTCTAGTAAAATCGATAAAAATATAGAAAAATGTTATCAATTCGAATTGTAGCTAATCTTTATTTATTATTTATCTATTCAATGGAGGCGACATCCGTTAACTCTAATTTTATCTTTATATAAACCTGTTGCGAATGTTAAATAACTATATCATATTTTAGGATAACACTTGCCATTTCGACTTTGAAACGCTATAATTCATGTCATTATGAGATAGTTAATAGCTAGTATAAGACACAAAAAAAAAGCTAGATGCAAAACGAACCTACCTACGAAAAATTCCGTACCATCAATAAAACATACGTGTTCTATTTGCTTGGTTTGATTAATTTAGCTTCCAGATTAATGTGGCTCAATAGACTAACTTTTGCAATGGATTTTTTTTTGCTAGAATTCTCTTTTACCGTTCTCATATTTGTGAAAATTCAGAAAAAATTCATGTCATATCACCTTAACCAAAAACTTATAAAATATGTTTTACAAAAGTTACAAATAAATAGGAATAATTTAAAGTGGAGTTACAGTAGCTAGAGCAATAAAGTAAAGTTTGTAAAGCTCAGTAATAACATTTAATATTGTTGATATTTTCATATAAATTCCTTTTCGATTTTAAGTTGCAAATATTTTGGAAGTTATAAGATCATTTCAGAAATTCCTAGAAAGTTCTAGAACAATTTGATTGATTTCAAGAGTTGTAGACATTACAGAAAATTTTATAACTTTCTAGAACATTTCGGATCGATTTTAAAAGTTGCACACATTTAAGAAAACCCGGTTTTTTTAACGTTCCAGGACATTTTGAATATATTTCAACAGTTGTAGGCATTTTTGAAATTTATAGGTAATTCCAGATTAGAACACCTTAGATTGTTTCAGATCGATTTTAACAGCAGCAGAATGTTCGTGTTGTCATATTTGTGTACGATAGCGCAATAAATGAATATTGTATTCTACCACATACATGATAGTACTTTTACACTGATGATTAAAGCAATTCGTGCAAAACTATTCCCTAACCATTCCAAAATATAGATAATACACAACGTTAATCTTCAAGTTTTCACTTCTGCCGGTACTCCCGGAGTACAACCCGTCGTTTTCTTTTATTTGTATGAGACAGATAAGGCAATGAACAAGAACATGACTATTCTGATGGCAAGATGCATCCTACGGATATCGTCCTATTGACACAATAAATTAACAAGTACCACACAGAGTGGCAATACCACAACGATACAACAAAAATGTAGTAGCATTAATACAGATCAAATCTACCTTTTTTGGTGCAGCGTTATTTTAAATTTGAATGAAACCACATTTAATTTTGTGTGTATCAGTGTTTTTTAAACATAGCGAACAAACGACATTTTTTTTTGATACGGCCTCTTTGCTTCGTTTCTATCAACATAGCACAGCTCTCCTCGTCTTAGTCTGGGTGTCCTTTGTAAAATAGACTGTCTGCCTTCTTATTTGCCAGGAAGCTCGTAAGAGTTTAATTGAGTTATTACCTACAACTCATCCGGGTTAGGATCTACCGCCTTACCTATTCCTATCGGTATAATGAAATGTGATAATGTCCGTTCTGGAATGTAGTGTAGGTAAACTGTCATAGTAATTTGCTAGCACCTCAGCCAAAAGACAGCGAAGCACCTACAACATCTATGGTGGCTATAGGCCACTTTATATCTAACCATATAGAGAGCCGTATGATGTTCGTTATCTTATCACATAAAATAAAAAACCATTCGTTGATTCCTCGTTTTGGTCAGTTCGCTGAGTATAAAAGACTATCTGCCTCTCTGCCTGGCTGGCCGTAAAAGGCGAACATATTAAATTAAAAATAGTTTATTTCACATAGACCATACCATACATACATACTTGTGACACGTCTATATAATTCTAAAAGCAGCCATCGGATCTGGCCTAGCTTAAATGGATTATTACAAACGAGACCACTAGCAGTAGATTTCTGTAGCCGGGTAGAAATCCACGGCCTTACCTATTCCTGCCGCTGTCATAACAATATTATGTTTCGATCCGGAAGGTTGGGACACAATAGGCTTAACGATTTATGCCCCATTCGTCCGCGTGATTCATCCGAATTATTTTACTTCCCCATCCAGCCGTATCTATATGCCCCACTCATCCAAAAACAGAATTATAATTAGATAATTACCCGTTCATCCGAAAACATATTCCCTATTCGTCCGGAATGAAACTGTCCATAAATATAACAAGAAAAAAGTACAGATAGTAGAACAAAACTGTCAGATTACTGCAGAATCGCCTCGGTGGCTATAGCAGTACGAAACCTTCGAAACCTGGGTCGGGCAATGATGAAAACATAACTTTGCCCGGGGTTGGCATGTGCCCGAAGTGT
>NJDD01006480.1:100901-111871 GCA_002245505.1 Calephelis nemesis | reverse complement strand
TAAGGCGGCAAAATTTTGAAAGTGTTAAATTTTTTTTTAGTCTTATCGTGATTCCCCTATATAACTAATTATTTCTATTAATTTATAAATTTGTATTTAATTGATAATTCAAGAAATTCAATTCATTAATTATGTATGAATTATAATTTTGGCACTTTTTTAGTAAAAAATAATAATCAAAATGATTTAATCAATTTGTTTCCTTGTCTCGGTTAAAAAATAAATAATAGTTAAAAAAACTGAAAACACGCTTTTTAGAGAACATCAAACCAAAAAATAGAATATAATTTTTTTATAAATTTAAATTAAGTATATTGTTAAAATTTCAATAAATATAAATTAATAATAATGTGAATAAAAAAAAATATTAAAAAAAAGCGTGGGGTGTTTTTTAAGATATTATCAAAATGATAATTACTCTACTCATATCTGTCAATAAAATATCTATAAAAAAATTAATAAAAAATCAGCATGGAAACGTCTTTCTACACGTATTTGCCCCCTTAACTAAAATTCTAGTAATAGGGCGGACTTTTCCGGTGCCCAGAAGCGGCATTAAGGGTATAAGGCCCTGCTTATACCCATAACACAAGCTTAAAATGTGGTTACAGGGTTGGATTCAATTTGTGTAATTTCCAGGGACATGTATTTATTTCCTTATTTTATTTATATATGATGTCAAAATTAAGAAAACAAACTGATACCCAACATTGTAGAAAAAGCGAGCTTTAAAGCTCACCTAAAATTTCAAAAAAACATTACGAAAAAGGAATAGGTTTTAATATATACCTAGTAGATATATATTAATAAAATAAGACATACTATAAATAATATAGTAATAACCATCAGGAGAGCCGTGTTCTTGTACGATGACCTCTAGATGACATAAAGAAAAGTAAGACACAAACCGAGACAATACACATTGTCCAGTCTTCTAACTTACAACTTTAAAAAACTAGCTGAACCGGCAGACGTTGTTCTGCTATATTTTAACGTGGTTTTATTAAAAATATATATTTGGGATAAGTCACCCTCATCACTTAGGGGTATGAAAAATAAGTGTTGGCTGATTCTCAGACCTACTCAACATGCTCACAAAATTTCATGAGAATCAGTCATGCCGTTTCAGAGGAGTTCAATCACGCCCACCGCGACAAGATAATTTTATATGTTAGAAGTATCTTCATATCAAACATCACCGAAGAGGTTGAGCAGAGGTTGACCACGACTAGCCGAAGACACTAACTATTGCCAACCGGGCACACATCCAATCCCAAGCAACATTTTTTTTATTAGAAAATTGGAAATACCATATTTTCTTTTTGTTGTCCGACCCGGTTATCAAACTCGGACCCTATGCAGACAAGTCCGACAACTGAACCGCTACACCACAGAGGCGGAAGAACTTCTGAGTATGAAAATTGAATTCTAATACTCTCTGATGTTGCGTTGCGCTCAAGTTACAACTTCAAATTTTTATTATTAACTAGCTGTCCCGGCGAACTTAGTTCCACTCGTTCAGTTCGGGAAACAATAAAGTATTATTTTTCCCGTTTTCCCACCAACTTTCCCGGTTTTTTTCTTCATAAGAACCTTCGCATGATAATAACTAACACAATAAAAAAAGATTTAGCCAATCAATTCAGTCGTTCGGAAGTTATGCGCTTACCAACACATTTAGCTATTCATTTTTATATTATAGATTTTCTTTAACCGAATTTCAAAGAAGGAGGTTATGTCATTTTCGACTCTTATTTTCTGTTACTCGATTTCTGTACTGATTTCAATGTTTTTTATTTGATTTTAAAGAGCGTACTTCCGCGGTGGCGCCATCGCCACCACATCTGGATCTGATGATAGAACTAAAAGGAAATCGAGGAAAACAGTTAATGTATACTTCCTTACACATCGGTATTTTGCAGTTTGACTGCAACTAAATTATATATTCTCAGCACATTGCAATAATTTAAGAAATAAAAATGTATACATGTTTATGAAAAAAGAAACTCGAATTACCCAGAAGTTAAACCGCTTCTAAAACAAGGCATTACATGCTCAAGCTACAAATATTACTCACATTTTTGGCAATAAAAAAATAGTTTTCCTTATAAAATACATACGTTAATAGGAATTGACCATAAAAATAAATTCTATACGAATGAATATTAAATATTTAATATTAAAACCTTCCTAATGACCCAGTAAACGTTTTTTTTGACCGCCTCGTTGGTTCGTTGAGACTCGCGAGGCTCGGGTTCGTTTCCCGACGGGGGCAAGCATTTGTGTGATGAACATTTAGATATCTGCATTTTCGGGTCTGGGCGTTTATTAAATTTATTCTGGTATCTATTTAAATATTTCTATGTATTAGAATCGTTGACTAACACCCATTACACAAGCATATACTTTGCTTACTTTGGGGTTGGATTCAATTTGTGTGATGTGTCCAAGGATATTTATTTATTTATTTATATTTATTTATTACGTTTCTCCGTCATTTGGAATTTCTTCTATTTGCCCTATTTTGTTTTAAAATGAGATAGCCTTCGAGATATTCATGTGTGTTGCGGAAACATACAAGAAAAACCTTTCTAATGTCCCAGTAAACGTTTTCTGAAATATTTATTCAGTCAATTAAGTATCACATTTTTTAATGATTTTGAATGTTTACCATTACTTTCAAATTGTGCTATTGGAAATTTCGAATTACATCTTTAGGGACTGAGAACGCAAAAGCACATGATCATAATATACCTTCATCAAATGTATCAAATGTGATGCGGTCATTACATACCTTTTCAATCACTACATAGTATAAAAGAAAGTCGCGTTCTCTGTCCCTATCCCTTTGTATGCTTAAATCTTTAAAACTACGCGTTGCGTATTTTTTGATGCGGTTTTTTTTTAATAGACAAAGTATTTTGAAGAGGAAGGTTTATATGTAAATTTTATACCCGTGCGAAGACGGGACGGTTCCCTAGTAAAGTATATAATAAAGTGTATAGAGGAAAAATACAAGTGTTATTCTCAAAAAAGTGTGTCACTCATATTAATTTGTTAACAAACAACATAAAAAGTACTTATAAAAAAAGAATGCAGGAGGTTTTATTCGATGCACATAAATGTTTTTTTATGTTAGACCACGTCTTACAAAGATATCCGATTTTGATCATTTTTTTTTTCTTGAATAGAATAACCTCAAAGTGGTCCCGTTTGTAATTAAAAAAAAGCTAAACCTGACTTTATGGACACAGAATATGATTGATTGTTCCGTTACTTACTTTCATACATGGTGGGTTGATATTATTTTTAAAAGTACAATGCTGGTAAAATATATTAAATAGAATGCACATCGAAAAGGTTCTTATAAATCTATATATATAAAAGAAAGTCGAGTTAGTTACACTATTTATAACTCAAGAGCGGCTAAACCGATTAGGCTGAAAATTGGTAGGGAGGTAACTTAAAACCGGGAGAAGGACATAGGATACTTTTTATCCTGTTCAATTGTGAGGAAACTGGGAAAAACAACATTTTAATTTTTCCCATACAAACTGAACGGGCGGAACGAAATTCGCGAGAGCAGCTAGTTTTGAATAAAGACTCCAATCCCAATGTTGAAAAATTAAAGAATGGTGTTTGATTTGTAGAAGGTACTCATTAATTTTAATGCTGATTATGTTATGTGTTACCATACCTCAAAATTCGAACGGACCATTACTAGCAAGACTAATGGTGGGAAAGTACTATGTAGCAACTTGCCCGATAGGGATCCGGGGGACGCCGCTATAATGACAAGGTCAAATTCCAGTCAGAAGGGTAGGGTAGCAGGTAAACTCGCACAATTGGTCTAACACCCAGGTAACAGGATAGCGACGCACCTACGGTAGCTGTATTGTCTATAAGCTGCTGTTATCTCTTACCATCTAGGGAAAATCATAAAATTTGGCACACTTATAGTTTATGTGTAGGAGAAGTGCAGAATGCTAATGTTTTACAACAATAATGCTTATAAAGTACATTAAATCAATTAATAAAACATTACCCACACTACCATGCATTTGACACACACAAACAAATATATTGATGATAACGATAAAAGATCACAGGTGGCGCACTAAAAAGTTTGGAAACAAAGTAGTTGGTCTTAAGAAATGAAGATGGCGTTCTTAACAACAAGATATTAAAATTTATTATGATCTTTTATTTGAATTTCGACCAACAGGCGACCACTAGTTCAATTAAAAGCTCTTCTTAATTTTTTTTAATTAATTAACATTATTGAAATTGAAAATGTATAGGTTTTAAATCATATTATTTATGATCTTCCCAGCTGCCACATGTAGTCTGATTTGCGAATGAGTCTACTTTCCTTGAATACTTATTTTTGACATTTAACATTTACACAAATCTAACCTGTCAATAATTCTGCTTTTGTTAAACACTTAAAAATAAATGTCTG
Source organism: Calephelis nemesis (assembly GCA_002245505.1). Lineage (NCBI taxonomy): Eukaryota > Metazoa > Arthropoda > Insecta > Lepidoptera > Riodinidae > Calephelis > Calephelis nemesis. Next base: position 107,409 of record NJDD01006480.1, on the reverse strand, counting down.
CTTTAAATAGGTAGATAGTCGTTCCAAACAAGGTGTCCATATTTTAAGACGATGTTGCACATCTAATAAAATATATCTAGACAAAAAATCGTGACACAAATGTATTTTTGTAGTCAATATTATGGTACGTTTTCTCATTTGAGTTATTACATGTCGACTAAACTCTCCTGTTTTTAAAAAAAATCTCGGTCAGTAAATTCTTTATTAGCTTTATACTTAACAGTAAACTTTATACTAATATCTTTTAGTATAAAGTTTAAAGCCTGCCCCGACTTCGCACAGTTATGAAATATACAAATAAACCTTCCTATTCAATCACTTTATCTATGAAAAAACCGCATCAAAATCCGTTTCGTAGTTTTAAAGATTTAAGCATACAAAGGGACGGACAGAGGAAGCGACTTGTTTTATACTAACTATATATGTAGTGAAGATACAGAACACACGATTCTTCTGATCCAGAAATCCAGCCCTGCATACGACATATAAACATACGCGTCAAACAAATAAGGTTTGCTTGTAGCCGTATAAAAAGACTGTTTTTTTATGATATTGGAAGGCAAACAAACTGACGGATTTCCTGATAGTAAGTAGGTGATTAACGCCTCCTAGAGACATTAAAGTTGGTGACGGTGCGTTGGCAACCTGAGGCCTCGAGCAAAAGTAAGTTTAGATGTCCTCTAGCCGTATCCTACGAACTAGAACATGTCAACGGCAAGCACTGACGTTATGGCGGCGGGAATAGGTAAGGCGGTGGTACCCATCCGGGCGAGTTGCTGCGTTAGTTAGTTAGTTACGTCACGGTGTTAGTGGCGGTAAGCCTATGCTCGCAGTTTATGAGCAGGAAGACAGACGGTCTATTCCGCAAAGGCGCCCAGACCAACACGGCGGAAAACACCCTCCTGTTGCGTTATGTTGTTCTTTTCAAAATTAAAGATAGATGTCGCTAATAAACACTAAACAATAAAACTGTTAACACTGCATTATGTCATGTGTGTACGGCATTCTCCCAAGTTCGAGATCACGCTGTTACTAATATCAACTATACTATTTCTTGGGAGCATGCTGGCATGTAGACAGAACCAAACATTAGGTGTATTCTTCGAATGTTGTTAATCGCGAAGACGAACAGTAATTCCATTATTTAATATTTTTTATTACCATTAATGATTGAATTTTAAAATTAAAACAGCGGGATATTGATAGAAGTGAAGAATTCCTATTATAGAGAGATAAAACCTGATTCTATGGTAATAAAATATATGCGTACTTAGCTGGACGTTGCTTTCCTAGATAACAATAATATAACCATAAGATAAATTGGATCCTTTGAATAGAACAGAATTGCTAATAAACGTCACAGTCAACTAAAAGTCTATTTTTAAATTGTAATAGAAATTAAAATATAGTCCACCACATAGGTAGGTATGTCCGAATTGAATTCCGAATGTCCGTTCCTTTGCCGAATTTAGGAGAGTCGTAACAAAACTTCGCCCATTCAAATCCTCTCGATTTTCGTAAAATATTGAAGTAGGTAAGAAGTAGGTAGGTCCATAGATTTGTTTCAATTTGCTGTGTTCGAAATTTCATTTCGATTCTTATGTACGAAATTAATCGGAGCGTGTGTGGTAGGCCTAGAAAAAGTTAATACACAATCTCTTTGAAATATAAAAAAGGGTCAATGACCTTCGAGACTAAAGCTACAAAAATTATAGTATGTAAAAACGGCAGAAACCTATTAGGTGTTAAATTTTCTTTTTTTACATAAATTAAGCGCAGGCTATTAAAATCTTTCTAAATTAAATACCTAACCATAATATAAACTGGAACCCGGTAATTAAATTATTCCCGCCATTTATGTACCTCCCTTATTATTTGTTCGATACCTACCTATATTTAGTAATTTAAGTAATTTTTACGCTAAATATTGTTTTCTTACTGCGTTAAAAACGTACAGGTACATAGGCTCTTCGCATTTTGTAATTAAATCAATTATTTAGTTATGTATGTTGGTACTTACACCATGTTGTGCAATATTAAAATGAAAGTACTTACAAGCTATGCTTATTTGAAACAAAAATAAATGTGTATCTACTATACTTAGTGATTAAATTTAGTATAATTTAAACAATGTTATTATTTATTTACGTAATATATATAATAATAGTAAAACTAATTCAACATTTGTAAAGAAAACAGAAGTTTAATTTAATTTCAGATAAAAATATTGATTAACGTAATATTAAAGAACCTACTCGTTAGTCACTAGAGAACTATGTTACTTATAAGTAAAAAGTAACAAATTATTAATAAAACTCACCCTTAAAGAATTTATAAAATATAATTTCACAACACTCACAAGTTTACAATATAAACTTAATGTTCATTTCATTAAAAAAACTAATTTACAAATTAAATATTAAAATCACAACGCTGTCAGTTTTTTTTTTAATTTTATGAATAAGCTCGAGACACAGATCGATGCGGCCGCAGCCAACGAGTATATCCGGTCAACTAACTGAAAACTGGATGAAATTTAAAAGACAAACTTTCAATGGAAGTTCATTGAAAAATATCAGTCATTTAAATAGTAACAATTAGTAAGATATTTTAATTAGTAACTTTAGTTATTAGTAAGTTTTACTAGCGTGATTAATCTATTCTTATAAATCATTTGTTAATCGAAACTAAGTGAGCTTTAAGAATTTTGTTATTTTTCTGTGATCGAATAAAACGTTTAGGTACAGACTAGAATTTATTGTATTTTTTAAACATCTTAAGACTTATAAGGTTTTAGGTATAATCCTACGAGCAACTACGTGATTGTATCTTATAGTTTTACTTTTCATTTAACTTGAAGCCTAAAAATGAACGATGAATACTTTTAGCAAATTAGTTACGTGGACTACAAGGTAGACTGTTTGGTGTATTTTTTATGATAATGGAAGGCACACAAGCAGACGGATTTCCTGATGGTAAGAAATTTGCACCGCCTAGAGACACCAAAGGTGGTAATGGTGCATTGCCAACCTGAGGCCGGGATGTTAGGGCTCGAGAAAAGTAAGTTTACCGGCTACCTTACCCTACGAACCGTATCACGTCAACGGCAAGCATTGGGCGTTATGGTGGCAGGAATAGGTAAGGCGGTGGTACCAATCCGCGCGAGTCGCTGCGAAACTCTACCACCTAGTAGTATGATATTTGCCTAAATAACAAGCTTACAGCCACCGCTAATCCTGCGAAGCAACAACCATGACATCGTTTTCTCTCTAATTATTGTGGATCTAGTTATGTGCCAGTGTTTACAGCTGAGATACCTGTACACGAGTATTCTTGTTTAGTCAAATACCTAGCGTATACTTCAAAATTAACCCAGTACCGTAAGTTGCTTTTGGTTTGGATATCACCCTCCTCTCAGGGGTTGTTTTTTTATTTAAATAAAATATGGTAAAGGATAGTTTAACTAATTTAAATAAAATTTTGTATTCAAAGTTTTTTTCTGAAAGTTTCTCGACTTATCCGCTAGTGAAGGTTTAAATGTTTCAAATGGTTAAACTGTGTTTTAAATACGTTTTTTATGAATAACTTAAAAAGCAAGTGTTTGGTCACAAAATATTAAGAGTCAAATATAGCTTTTAAAAAACATACAAATAATAGACTTCTATAAGTGGCTTTAGTCCGTCTAAAAATCAAATATTACATTACGTTTTATGTTTTTTTTTTAATTTATGGAATGCTAAACTATCAATTTCAAACAGAAATATCCCAAAACAACTGAAATATAAGCATTTTTAGAGATTATACAAAAAAATTAAACTACCTACTCATAAAAATCTTTATTGTTGTACTTCACTGTGATCCAACAAGTGATTTAAGAGTTATAAAAAGATAATGCGTCTTTATGTACTAGTAGAATGAATATTTACCTATGCTTATTTAATATTTTCCATCGTCGGCACTTAGTAAAACTTCCAGATATTCATATTTTTAATAAAGAAACACATGTACTGTTTTACTTAACACTTACAATTTATTATTTTGTAAATAGCCTACCGGTTTCGCTTAAACAGCATCATCAGGACTAAAACTTGAGTAGTTTAAGTTAACGATTGCAATAAATAGTTAGCAATTCTAAAAAACTATGATCTCGTTGGTCGCGTGGCTAACGTACACGCCTAAATACGCCGACCAAAACTCGAGGCTTGGGTTCGATTCCCGACGGGGGCAGGCATTTGTCTGATGAACATTTATATGTCTGGATTTCCGGGTCTGGGTGTTTATTTTTTTTTATGTTATAGGAAGGCAAACAAGCAAACGGATTTCCTGTTGGTAAGAAATTCACGCCGCCTAGAGACACCAAAGGTGGTAATGGTGCGTTGCCAACCTGAGGTCGGGATGTTAGGCCTCGAGCATAAGTACGTTTACCGGCTACCTTACCCTCCGAACCGGAACACGTCATGACGTTATGGCGGCAGGAATAGGTAAGGCGGTGGTACCAATCCGGGTGAGACGCTGCCAAACTCTACCACCTAGTAGGATGTCACGGTGTTAGTGATGGTAAGCCTATGCTCACCTTTTACGAGCTGCCTGGCAAGGAAGGCAGATGGTCTATTCTACAAAGGAGCCCGGACCAACACGGGGAAAAATAAATTATTAAACTTATTCTGGTATTTATTTAAATATGTATTTCTATGTATTAGAATCGTTGACTAGCACCCATAACACAAGCATATAATTTGCTTACTTTGGGGTTATATTCAATTCGTGTGACTTGTCCAGGAATATTTATATTTACAAAATAATAACTTTCAAGTGATACGTAAAACAGTAAGTGTTTCTTTATTTAAAAATATGAATATTTACCTACTTATGGGATTTTATGTTGGATATTTAGTTATACCAGAAATGAGTAAATGTAATTATTAATTAATTAGTAAATATAATATCATTAATTAAATATATTGTCTTTGGTTATACTTTTAAAAAAAATGATCAAATCGGAACGTGCGGTCTTCAATTGTTTAGTTGTCAAAAGACGAGTAAATCATAGGGATAAAAGTTAAAGGATAACTTGCCATTGAAATCAACCATTGTCAATTTGGAAAAACTTTACTGATACACTTGTGACATGCTCCAGAAGTTGGGTCGGTTTAAAGTATTTTGATCAAATCAAAATATGATTTTCAAGTAAAAAGAGCATGTTTGTTTGGTTAATTAATTGTGATTTTCTTTAAAATAAGTGCATAATAAATTATCGCCTCTGTGGTCTAGCGGTTCGGGTGTTGGACTTGACTGCATGAGGTCCCGGGTTCGAATCCGGGTCGGCCAACAAAAAGAAAATAGGATTTTTCCAATTTTCTAATAAAAAAAATGTTGGTCGGGATTGGAAACGGCCCGGTTGGCGATAGGCTTGCCACCTATCACATTGTAGGACTTAGTATCTTCGTCTAGTCATGGGTGCCCTGATTGTGCCTCTGCCTACCTCTTCGGGTATATGGGTGTGAAGATACTTTTTTTGTTTTTTGGTCTAGCGGTTCAGTTGTCGGACTTGACTGCGTGAGGTCCCGGGTTCGAATCCCGAGTCGGGCAACAAAAAGACAATTAGGTTTTCCAAAACGTTGCTCGGGATTGGATATGTTCCCGGTTGGCGATAGGCTTGCCACCTATCACATTGTGGGACTTAGTGTCTTCGGCTAGTCGTGGGTACCCTGGTTGTACCTCTGAAATTCCTTCGGGGATATGGGCGTAAAAATACTTATTTGTTTATAGTATAATAAAATATCACCATTAAAAAATTGTATGTGTTCATATGTTGTAACTTGAAAATTCTTTTTTTTTATCCCAAGCATATGCAACACTATAACTTTTAAACCACCAAATTTTAAGAGTTAAAAAATTAAGGTTTTTATGAATTCGACAATTGATAAGAATTACCCTTCGACATAGCCAAAATTCGCGATTGCATACTGGACTAATAGGTCTTTGTTGCAATATTTCTGAAATGCTTTGTCCATAAATCTGTACAGGGTTTGGTTAATGGCTGAAACAATGAAATGATAAAAGTAGAAAATAAAGAAAGGGGGTGACATTTTTCAACTTTTTCCGGACTAAAAAGAGTTGAAGATCCGGGTATGATTAGACCACAGATGCTGTAGTCTACGTCAGTGATAGAGAAAACTTATCGCCAGATAATTTTTTTGCTCGTTGGCCTCCCCTTCAGTTTAAAAACCCCGAACAAAAATCCACTGCTTCTTGACAATGTATGGTGAAACACAGATTTAATTTTAAATTTAAGCCTTTCACATAAAATTGTCAAAACCCCGACGAAATCGGTTCTACAAGTATTGTTCGTTTGCGAATGAACTGAAAAAAAAATTCAACAAAAAAGGGTTCCGAGTTCCCAGTCATCATCATCATCATCATCATTTCAGCCATAGGACGTCCACTGCTGAACATAGGCCTCCCCCATTGACTTCCACTTCGACCGGATGGAAGCGGCCTGCATCCA
>NJDD01006480.1:73423-99840 GCA_002245505.1 Calephelis nemesis | reverse complement strand
TTTTGGGGTCTATCTCTACGAAGAGGCCTGAGAAATTTAGACCCCACAGTATGGACAGTTTCTACCAACCTATCATTTATCTCGTCCACCGATACGCACTCTTCCAGTTCCCAGTAACCTATCCCATTATTTTTTGAAGCAAGGACATAGTTCTTTTACCTTGTATAAAAGGAAGAAATATTTCTTGGCCGGCTTGTGACTAATCTAAATTCTTTGAATTGAAATAAAAATATTGTAAATAACGGACGTATTTCTAAAATAACACATTTCTTCAGAATTTATAAATATTTACTTACTTTACTAGGGGTCAACAGTTAAAAGAGGGATGTTATAAGTTTGATGTGTCTGTGTTGTGTGTGTGTGTGTGTGTGTGTGTGTGTGTGTGTGTGTGTGTGCGTGTGCGTGTGCGTGTGCGTGTGCGTGTGCGTGTGCGTGTGCGTGTGCGTGTGCGTGTGCGGGTGCATGTGCGTGCGCGTGCGCGTGCGCGTGCGCGTGCGCGTTTGGGTTTTCCCAATTTTCTAATGGAAAAAATGTTGCTCGGGATTGAAAATGTTCCCGGTTGGCGATAGGCTTGCCACCTATCACATTATGACTAACGGCCAATATTAATAATCAATCCTAATCCAAATCTTACTGTCCAAGATTGATATTTTGATCCATTTTTATGTTATCGCTTGCCAATAACATATCTATGGACAGGATAAATATGGCAATTAGGGGTAAGATAGGTCGGCGGATACGCAGCTATCTAGATTGCTTGAAATCCATCTTTAGAGAAACATTATTGACATTGGCCGTTAGTGTCTTCGGCTAGTCCTGGGTGCCCTGGTTGTGCCTCTGCCTACCCCTTCGGGGATGGGCGTGAAGACACTTTAAATTCAAAATTTTACGTAAGATCAACTTATTTACGGGAAAATAAAAATTTTAGGTAATATCAGCTTCTCTACGAGTAAAGAAGCTGATCTTACGTAAAATTTTGAATTCAAAACAATATTACTTTTGCGCTTATTCTATTTTACTATAATGGGTACATTTAATTTTAATGAACTCGGGATTAAAGGGCAAATCATATTTCAATTCTTATTTTAACATTATTAGAAAGTTTATTGTTAAATAAAACAAATATCTATGTAGAAATTACACAAATTGAGTCTAACCCCAAAGTAAGCAAGTTACTTGTATCATAGGTGTAAACACTTAATACATAGATAAACTTAAAGAGATACCAGATTAAATTTAATAAGCACCTAGACTCAGAAATACAGATGCTGTGTTCATCACGCAAATATCTGCCTCCATCGAGACTATTTCTAATATATGAAATTCTCGTGTCCCGGTGTGCGTGATTGAACTCCTCCGAAACGGCTTGACCAATTTTCTTGAAATTTTGTCAGCATATTGAGTAGGTCTGAGAATCGGCCAACATCTATTTTTTATACCACTAAGTGACAAGGGTATCTCACCCCAAATTTGTTAACTAAAATCGCATAAAAAAGTAGCAGAACAACGTCTGCCGGGTCAGCTAGTATTCTATAGTCAAGAGGTTATATACTCGGTCTGATTTAGTTTTAGGCTATGAGTCATAAAAATGGTTTAATTATTCACACTTCTAAATTTTTAATATGTACTAGCTGACTCGGCAGACCCGGTTGGGCTATACTAACTATACGATTTTGAAAGAAAGAAAGAAAGAACATTATTTATTTGCGGAATATGTGTGTAAATGAGATGTTACAACAATATTTAAGTATATCAACATATTCTACCATATTTTGGTGTGCAAATATTTTAATAATAATAAGAAAATATTATTTAATTACATACACTTTAACTTTTAAGCCAATTATTTATATACATATATAACTAGTTTAATTATTTTAAAAATTTAATTTATTTGAAGAAAATGTGTGTTAAAAGCTGTAATAAAAGATTTTTGTTCATACCAAAATATGTAGAATATGTTGGTATTAACAAAAATCTTTTCTTTGAGATATGCACACATTATGGTGTGCAAATATCTTTAAATTTATACAAATTTATCATTAAGGTGACATATTATATTTTAAATATTTGAACAAAATTTTAAAATACAAATAGGTTTAACTCTAACTACCATAAGCTACCACCGTTTCCCAGCCTAGCCATTTTATTTTATGTGTGATACCAGGAAACACGAACACGGGTTTCCTGATGGTAAAAGTCGACGGTGGCCTATACACCATAGATGGTATAACATGCAAAAAGACATGCGAAATGCGTCAATGTAAAGAATACCGGCTTGCTTGGCATCTAGGCCTGAATATGACAGTGTCATTATGATGACAGGAATGGGTAAGGCGGTGGATCCCTAGTTGAGTAAATTGCTACACAACACTCTAGCACCAGTGGTCTTATTGGTAATGAGCTATATTTTACCCTTTGCTCGCCTCTTACGACCTGCCTCTACTCAGCGGAACTAGATCACACGAATATGATTATTTAAAATTTTCAAATGTTACAGTAAACCTGCTATATATAATACTTAGATTACATGCAGTATATAGTATTACTATTTTACTTTACATAGTATATATGTATATATATAATCAAAGTAATTAAATGAGATGTATATATAGATTAGGGGAGATTTAATAACAATATTAAGTTGCAAGGTGTCACTTTATCCTGATATACATAATTTATGTAGATAAGCCATTTAATAGGAGTCATCTAAAATAAACATTAATAATTATTAAAGTATCATTTTTGTAAGATATCACATTTCTTCAGTAGTAGTTCTTGTGAATAACAAGCAAAACACAACCATTAAACATGGGGAACACTAAAAGTTTTGCACTTCCGGAATCGGAACTATTTGAATTTCGAATGTTGTTTTTCTAAAACGTTGCAAACTTCTTAGTAATAGAAAAAAAAACAATTGGCGGCAAATAATTTGTCAATTGTTTTTTTATTACAATTCAAAGTTCTACGTACGCAACTAATATGGAATTAAGTCGAAAAGATTTTGTAATTTTAAAAGTTCTCTTTCTCCGCAAGTCTGTGCCGCTCGTCTTCAAAGTTATTTTGGGAGAGAAGCGCTTTGTTTGAGCACCGTGAGGCGATGGTTTGCTGAATTTGTGAGAGATCGAGTTTCTTTACATGACAAATTTTGTAAAGGGCGGCCTGCAATTGCCGTCAACGAAAATAATGAGGCTACTGTTAAGCGGTTAATCGAAGAAAACCCCCGTATTTCCTATGAGAAAATTCGAGGACTATTGGGGATTAGTATGAGCCAAATTCAGAATTTTTTTAAAAGATTTGACCACGGAGATTCCCATGCTGTTTATGACATTGTCACAGGAGACGAAACGTGGATTTATTGAATTGAACCCGAAAAAAACAGCAATTTTGTAAATGGATGTTTGAAAATGAAAACAGGCCAACAAAATTGAGACATGCGAGATACGTTAGCAAAAGAATGATCGCGGTTTTTTCTTAGCTACAGATCTCATATGTACAATCCCACTTGAAAATCAAAAGAGTGTTAATTCCAAGTGGTATTCTACCATTTGTTTACCCAGGCTGTTAGAAAAAGTTCGCGAAAGACGACCCAAAAGCCGAATTCTCCTGTACCATGATAACGCTTCTTCACACACGGCCAACAAAACAGTCATTTTAAGCTTCCGAAAAAGTATATCTCGTCTCGTCACGCATAGCTCCGACCTAGCAACCTGTGATTTTTGTATTTCCCCTCAAAAACAAAGATTTGATGAGAGGTTTTACTTTTACCAACTCCGAAGAAGCAGTGATAGCGTTCAATCAGTAAGTAGAAAACATGCCTTCAGATCTATGGTCCTCCTGTTTTAAAAAATGGTTTGATGGCATGAATTTTTTTTTAAATGTAAAGAAGATTATTATGAAAAGCAATAAACATATTATTTAGGTCATAACATGTTGTTTTTTCTTAAGTTACCCAAAACTTATAGTGTGACCTACGTATTTGGGATTAAACCTTGATCAAATTTAATTCTTATTCAAATCCAGATTTATGTTTTATAGATCTCTAATTTTCCATTTGAGTGATGTTGCCTATTTTTGTTATTGAATTTTGATTTGAGTGTGGGTAACGTTTCGAAATATTGATAGTAGTATAGGTGGGTAGCCTTTCCAGGTAGAGCCGTTCCGTTATAATTATAGGGTATGATTTTACTTAGTTACTAGCTGATCTGGCAGACGTTGTTTCGGTATATTTTCAATGTGATTTTAGTAAGAAAAAATTGGGGCGAGTCACCCTCATCACTTAGGGGTATGAAAAGTAGATTGTGGCCAATTCTCAGACCTAATCACTACGCTCACAAAATTTCATGAGAATCGGTCAATCCGTTTCGGAGGAGTTCAATTACGCACACCGTGACACGAGAATTTTATACATTAGATAGATTATTAATCAGCATTTTTAGTGAAATTGTCTCTTTTTTTATTAATAATTTGGAAAAAAAACTTTGTTTAGTTAATTATATTTTTCGAATCATTAAATTAATAAAAACAAAGTGGCAAAATTAACTTTACAATTCAATAAAGTTGTACAAAACTATTTTTCTTAAACCTTTATCAAAATCATTCTATTCTTAAAAAATACATAATAAAAAAGGGCAGTTTTCGAGTTTATCGCGAATAGTATGTAACTAATTGTATTAAATTTTCAATGCCAAATGTGAGGCAAGTAGATACCAACGTACAACTTAATGGGAACAAGTTGGACCTTGTAGATTCTACTACGTTTTTAGCAATTGCAATGGGGCCCGCACATTGATAAACTTGCAATTAGGTTAAGCTTGTTTATCTTGTATTTTGACAAATGTCTGCAAAGGTTAAGATCATTGAATGTGGGAATGCGTATGGGTGACCAAGTTGTGAACTGCCTGCTTTATGCAGATGATGCTGTACTTTTGGGGTATACACCATCTGAGCTGCAAACACTGGTCACAGTTATGAAAGAAGATTGTAAAGAAAGGGGCTTACATTTGAATGCGATGAAAACCAAAATAATGGTATTTGAAAGAGATGTAGCCAGAACGGATGTAAGAGTTTTGGTTGATGATGTAGTGCTGGAACAAGTGAATGAAATTGTATATCTTGGTTGTGCTTTTAGTAGAGATGGAAGGTACACCTCGGATGTAGAGAAGAGAGTGAGTGCAGGGAATAGTGTGAATGGAGCGTTGGGTAGGCCATTCCAAAGCGAGGTTTTGAGTCAAAAAGCTAGACTCGCTTTGCATAATTCTATGCTTATCCCAACGTTATTGTATGGGAGTGTCATGAAAGTAGGATAAATGCGGTTGAAATGAGAGCACTACGGAAAATCTGTGGTGTAACGCTCGCTGACCGCATTCGTAACAGTGAGATCCGAGAAAGAGTGGGATTGAAAGAAAGTGTTGGTGTTAAAATGCGAAAGGGCATGCTCCGCTGGTTCGGGCATGTGGAAAGAATGACAGATGAAAGATTGACAAAGCAGATATTATACAATGCGAATGTGGATGGATGTAGGTACCCGGGGAGACCAAGGCTGAAATTTCACGATCAGATCAATCGGATATTATCCGAGGGTGGTGTCAAGAGTCTCCGAAACCGGCGTGTTTGTATGAAAAGGGTAATGAATGTGAAGGAAGCAAGACAGGTTTGTCAGGATCGTGAGGTCTGGCACTCGATACTCTCTGCCTACCCCGTAAGGGACTTGGCGTGAAGATATGTATGTATGTGTGTGTAGGTTAAGCTCAGCAGTTTATGCTGTTAAAAAATGAGAGAATTAACTGATGTTGAAACCGCTAGGATTGTTTATTTTAGTTATTTTCAAAGCATCATGTCGTATGGAATTCTTCTCTGGGGAAGTTCTGCCGAAGTCAATACTATATTTATTTTACAAAAGAGAGCCATAAGGGCAATTTATAACCTAGGCCCAAGAGTTTCCCTGAGAGAAAAATTCAAAGAAATCAAGATTCTAACTGTAGCATCCCAATATATATTTGAAAATTTAATGTATGTTCACAAAAATTCAAGTGCTTTTAAAAGAAATTGTGATATACACTGTGTCAATACAAGGAATAAAAATAATCTTGCTGTGCATGTGTCTCGTCTCCACAGAGTAAGCTATTCTTTCATGGGCCTATGTATACAGTCCTACAATAAACTTCCCAATTATATAAAAGAACTTCCAATTAATAAATTTAAAAAAATGTGTTAAATGTAAATTAAATAAAAAAGGTTATTATAACATTGCTGAATATTTAGGAGATAAGACTGCTTGGGATTAATTGCTCCTTATGCCAATCTCTTGTAATATATAATGTACCATTACATTAATTATTGTAAATATATTTAAACATAAGAAAAAAAAGACAAACCCGCTGAGTTTCTTGCCGGATCTTCTCAGTGTGCGGCCGCGTTCCGATCCGGTGGTAGATTTTTTATTATTATATAGACCCGTCACAAGTGCCTCTTGTAGGTTTATGTGAAATAAAGATGATTTATTATTATTATAGGCCAACCAACGCTTTGTTTTATAATACACAGCGAAGATGTATATCATAAAATGACGACAAGTCTTTAAACTTTTCTTGTTACAAATGTTGTAACTAGTAATATTACCTTACGATAGGACGACCCTGAATGGCGACGAAATACCTTTATGAGACTAAATTATACTAAAATGCGAAGGCAGTGTTGCATCATAACCAGATCATGGTATATCTTATCTTAATTAAGGTATTCAAATAATTAATTACAAAACTACAAACCTGTGCTATAAATTACGTTAACATTGTAACATTTTTTGTGATAAGTATAGGACGTGCTATTTCTTAACGACGCCCCTTAACCCACTCAGTGTCAGAGGAGTGAGGGCTTTTCCGGATCACATACCATTTATGGTACAAGCCCTATTTTTAACGACTCCTCTTAACCCAGCCAGACACCGTGGACTAAAACATAGTTATGTACAATTCTAGTAACTGGTTCCTAAACGCGGATAACTGACTTGACTCGGCCGCGTTAACACGAGACGCCCCAGGTTGTCGCGAAGAACAATTTAGGAAGCCCTGCTACAGACATCATATTATATGTTAAAGGTGTATCCTTTGGTCTAAATTTCAAACCTATTGTGCAAGTCTACCAGCTGCTATACTCTTGATTTTTGGAGGCAAACAAGCAGACGGATTTCCTGATGGTAAGAAATTCATGCCACCTAGAGACGCCAAAGGTGGTAATGGTGCGTTGCCAACCTGAGGCTAGAATGTTAGACCTCGAGCAAAAGTAAGTTTACTGGCTACCTTAACCTTCAAACCGCAACACGTCTACCTACTACCTAGCAAACTAATTTAGACTTAATTTACAGCTTCATAGTATCATTCTAGAATCTTAACATCTCAATCTTAAGTCTTTCTGTGACTTGTAAATTCATAAGTTGCACTAAAGCTATGGCGACAGGAGGTTTCAGCAATCAGAGGCCGCAGAAGAACCCTACCATATAATATTTTAGTAACGTTTTTAGTTGCTAATACTGGCCAGTCCATGTTTTCTTCTTATGAGTTACTTAGCAGCAAGGCAGATAAGATATACACTTAACATAAATACAAAAACTATACTTATTATGCGATGCTAATATGAGACTGAGATCCTAAATCTCTTGCGTATCTCAATAACGTCAGCTTCGATCCATTCGTTCAAAAGAGTATGATGCCACAGACACACACGCGTGCATCAATACACACGCACACACATACAGGGGACAGGTACGTCTAACTTATAACACCCTTTGTATTGTTTGTTTGTTCGGTCATGTAAAAGGAATGGCAAATAAAATATTGTCAAAACAATGCGACTGTGCAAAGTTTTTATTTTTTATACAAGAGGAGGCAAATGAGCAAGTGGGTCACCTGATGGAAAGTGATCACCGCCGCTCACGGACATCCGCAATACCAAGAGTATCACAAGTACGTTGCCGTAAGGAATGAGTACGCACTTTTCTTAAAGGTCCCTAAGTCATAATTGTTTGGGAATACCGCCTTCGGTAACTGATTCCACAAAGGTGTTGTGCGAGGTTAAAAATGTCTGCGGAATCGCACAGTTGTAGATCGCCATGCATCAAGATGATGGGCATGATACTTTAAAATCTAGCGCGAAGTCCGAAGGTCGAAATTAGCGGCTGGAATTAAACCAAACAACCCCTCCGAACATTCCCCATGATAGATGTGGTAGAAAACATTGAGGGACCCAACATCTCTACGAAGCGCCAAGGAATCAAGCCTAATGGTAATAGCCCGGTAATTGACAATTGGAATTGCTCTACGTTGAATGCGATCAAACGGAAGGAGTAGGTACTGTGGAGCTCCTGCCCGGAATTGAGAACAGTACTCCATATGAGGCCGAATTTGCGCTTTGTATAGTTGCAAGCAATGGGTCGGCTTGAATACTGTCTCGCTTTACTAAGCACACCAAGTTTTCTTCTCCTCCAAATGACCAGGAAATTGAACATCACTCGAAATGTCAACACCAAGTATACCAATGCAGGCTGTGGCAATAAGGGAAACGCTCTCAAATCGAGGAGATGCGACGAAGGGAATCATTTTAGCGGAAAACGCGCAAACTTGTGTCTTGCTAGGGTTAAATTTCACAAAAGTTGGCATTCCACAATCAAATCGCTAAAGTATTATCCGAAAGTGGAGTCGAGAGTCAGAGAGAATCAGGAAATAAGTAATGAGAAGAAAGTTAGGCAGATATGTAGTAATCGTGACTCTTATACTACTATAACTCTTGCCTATCCCGCAAACGACTTATCGTGAAGATATGCACGTAATTTTTGTCTACATGTAGGTATGTGTGATAAAACAATGACCAATCACACTTCTGTTCTAATGCTAAATAACAACCCTGTCTTATCAAAAGCACAGATGGAACAGGTGCGTTGGACCTATTGTGCAAGTTGCCATGTCGTCCGTACCGGAATATGACAGTCTCATTATGAGAGCAGGAATAATTAAGGCGGTAGAACCCTAGCCGGACAAATTGTTGTACACCCTTCGTCCACCTACCACGTCAAAAGGCAAATGATCTATGCTACTCAGGGGACTTGTATTAGCACAGGGAAAATAGGAATAATGGTAATGGGTTTCACGTAATTATATTTGTAATCCGGCGAGAGGAAACGCTCAAACATCAAAGTAGACTGACTGCAGATGTAGAAAAATAGCTTTTTAATTTTCTATGTCGCCTCTGTGGTCTAGCGGTTCTAGGTCCCGGATTCGAATCCCGCGGGTCGGGCAACAAAAAGACAATTGGGTTTTTCCAATTTTCTAATATAAAAAACATGCTCGGGATTAGATATGTGTTCGGTTTGCGATAGGTTTGGATCCTTTCACATTGTGGGACTTAGTGTCTTCTGCTAGTCGTGGGTGCCCTGGTTGTGCCTCTGCCTACCAATTCGGGGATATGGGTGTGAAGATACAGTACAGTATGTTATTTCACTTGCAGGCGATAGGATCGTTATGTCCTAAAACGTTCCTTAAACCAACATGGAATCGGGTAATCGACACAAAAAAAAAGTCTTTCATTACATGATAGGAAAAGGCTTCTTCACCAGAATAGGTAGCACTGCCTTACTTGATACTGTTTCAGCAACAGTTTGGAAAGTAAATTTACGCAATAATGCTAATATTTGCCTTGTGTTTGATACAATTTAAACAACCAGACCAGAAATGTTCATGTTTGTTCATCAATACTTGCCCATCAGAAGTAGAACCAGAGCCTCGCAACTGGTCGGTAGAGTTAAACGTGTACGCTAGCCCCTCGACCAAGAAGGCGGTCCAGTCTAAAAATCCGAATTACTAGATTACGATCGGCGGGCGACAGGGTCGTCGAATACCAACGAACTTTTAATTAAAATATAAGTTCATTTAGTAGTAATTATTGTTATTAACTAGCTGACCCAGCGAACTTAGTATCGCTTGACAATAACAGCTACTAGCAAGTTGTATGGCATAAAGCACTCTTTTTCCCATTTTTCCGGGTTTTTTTTCAATTAACCTTCCCCTAACAATAACCAAAGTAACAAAAAAATAATTTAAAAAATTGAAACCACGCGAAATGGGGGTTCTTTTATATATCTTTATGTGTAAATTTTAGCCCATTAATAAGGACTTTCAACCCCTATTTCACCCCCTTAGAGTTAGAATTTCCAGAAACGCTTAAATTCGTATCTACTTAGTTAAGGAGACCAAAAATAAAGTTTCATGTTTCGAACTTCAAAAATGATGGTTTTCCAAACAAACTTTCAACCCCTATTTTTTACCCTTATGGGTAGAATTTAGGATATTTCGTCTTTAGTGGGTGTCTACTTAATAAAACGACCCTACTCACCAGATTTCACGGCTGTAACTCTGACAGTTTTTGTTTGGCGATGATGAATCAGTCAGTCAGGACATGTTATTTTATAAGAATAGATTGAAAAATATTGCTGACATAAGCATGATTAATGTGATTTAGTACCTGGTTGAAACGATCTTGAAGTAATTTATTAAACAATTAGTGGCCCGCCCCGGCTTCGCGCGGTTATAAAAAATGCATGTAAGCCTTTCTCTTCAATCACTTTATCTATTGAAAAACCGCATCAAAATCCGTTGCGTAGTTTTAAAGATTTAAGCATACAAAGGGACAGAAGGACAGAGGAAGCGGCTTTGTTTTATACTATGTATGATAAAGTTTACTAGTAACACGAATTAGTTGAATAAAGATCTTCTCAGAGATACATTCCTTATGTACCAATGCAGTTAAAAAATAAATAAAACATAATTTTGTAAAAAGAGGTTTTACTACTGTAACTTTTTTCATTTTTGACGATAATAAATAATACACCGAAACAAATCAAAACAAAAAATACATTTCATTGCCATCCTGATATTATTTTATTCGTTTATTAGATGTTTACTAAATATGTTCATTATTTAAATAAAAATATAACTTCGACCTTATTTAGTTTAAGCGGTTGATGTTCAATCACCATTAACTGTCAAAATAATTCAATAACTTCTGATCGTCAACTGTCTTTTAAATGTTGAATCCTATAATTTTGGACGTCGAGTGCATCGTTTGTAATAAAAAGTTGCAAACAATTAACCACAACCCGCGTGAAATATCGATAGAAATGGGTAAGATTATTAATCGACGTGCGAGAACACCTAATTGGTCTTTAGAAGAGAAACAATATCTACTCGACCTCATTAAAGAGCATAGGTCCGTGGTAATTAGCAAAAGTAATAATGGACCAAATCACTCAGAAGAGAAAGAAGTGGTGTGGAACGAAATTCTTACGAAATTAGCTAAAAGGTTTGGCAGTAAGTTTTGTGCTATTAAAAAAGTGAAAACCCAATGGCAAAATATGAAACGTATAGCTCGTGAAGAAGTCTCTTTTAATGGGGCTGAATTAGAAAAATACACCAAACTATCCTTAGAAGTGTGTAACATTTTGGAATTAGTGAAAGACGGCGTTTTTAAGGATGAAAGCGAAAATTTTAATGAAACAACTATGAGTACTAACATCGAAATTAAAGCTGAATGCATAGATGAGTAAGTATTATTGACCTGCGATATTTATGCATTTTTTTTAATGTATAATAGGGTTCTCCCTTTAGATTGCTTACATTGTTGTTAAAATAAGAGTTATACTAAATGCTTCTTAATCTAAAATATTGAATTTTAATTCTTGTATCTACGTTACCTTGTATTAAAAGTAGTTAAAATACGTACCAACAAATTTTTACTATTTTTTTTTGTTATTTTAATACATTTGAAATCTAGGGCATTATTTTAGCTAAAATCCTTGAGTTTTTATTTGATCTTCTTTTTTTATATGGTGATATCCTTGGTGAATCAGTTTCGTTATTTATTGCGATCATAATAATTGCTTATTATACGTACTGTGTACTCACAGCTACAAAATTTATTGCGTGTCATAGGTATTTAAGCCAACCTAGCTGCAGTTACGAGAGTTTAGAAGATACAAATAATGAAACACATAACCTGGACTCATCTAGTTCATCAGTCGTAGAGCCAATGTCAGAAGATAACGATACAGAAAAAATGATTATTATAGACGAACCAACTCATATGAAAGACGTGGCTGTTATGACTGACATTTCATATTTGAATGACATTACAAATATTACGTTGTTTAGGAAAGATATGGAAGAATATATCAGGTATTTGTTTATTTTACATTAAACCAACTTAACGACAGTCAATCAGTTTCTTTTATTTCGAAATACATGATAAGGAAATAGAATTACTAAATTGAAAGTTGTTACAACTGTTCATACACAGCCTAATTCAAACCTTACTTGAATCTGAATTTGTAAGTGAATGGCAATTTTCCTTGGTCAAAGGATCACTTTATTTTCATTTTGTTGTATTATTTTGGTAGTGATGGTAGTATTAGCTTTCGTCATTAAATATTTCGATTCAGTATTTTAAAGTCCAATTGTTTCTTATTAAAATTATAATTGAGTCAAGTTCAAAAAAACGTTAGCTACCGTTACTTTTTCTAGGCGTACAGAAATCGAAAAGCAAATCAAATTAGATTCGCTAAAAGAAGAAAGACAAGTGGTTCGAGCTATGAGGGAGACGGCAGAACTGAACAAAATTATTGCAGAACAAAAACTCAAACATGTACTATGGGTAAAGAAACAAGAAGTCGCGTAAGTAACCAGTAAATCCTTAAACATTTTTTTTATTATTAAGAAGAAAATAAGCAGATTGACTCTGCGGGTAGCCAAGCTTAGTGCTGAAAGCCCTTTTGCGTAAGTATGTTCACCAACATAAAACCTCTTCTATTAGAACTCTTGTTCTACTAAAACTCAAAAGTCAGCGATGCAACACAACCTCTGAAATATAAAGACACATAAGTAAATGTTTGTTAGAAAACTATTTATCGCTAATATCTGGAGGCATGGATGTGCGAACTAGGCTCTAAGATGAGCAAAGTGAAGTGCAAAGGCACTATGTAATCTACCTTTTTTAGATGTGTTTATCATAATTTTTACCCCCATAAATCGATTGTACCAGATTTACAAACTTTGCAGGATATGATAATACATTTCAATTAAGTAGCCGTTATGATTACAACTCTATTGATATTAGCTAGTGGTCGCCCGTTGGTGGAAATTAGGCTATAATACATTTTAATATCTTGTTGATAAAAAGCCATCTTCATTTTTCTCCTACGTCCGCGCAATTTTCGTAAAAAGGGGTCCAAAGATTTGGCATTACGTATTATTATATAGATATTAATCAGTAAGTATTAATTAGTAAGTAGAAAAAACATTTGAAACATAATCATTAGCCTATATTGAACGTTGGACAGAGCATTATGAAACTGCAAGATGAGTTAGTTATGTTTTAAAATGATCTAAAGTTTTGGTATTATTATGTAGTATACTCACAAACTCGTTATTACAATAATAACATTATGTGTGTAGGCTTGTCAAACTAATGCATCTGGCTATCTGTCATTGAAAAAAAATGTGCTGTAATTTTTTTGACATTTGACATTTTTTACATAGTTTTCTTAAACATTTTATTGTTTTCCATTTCATTTCGGTCACAGTTTAACGCAAAGAGTAAGGTGACTGTCTATAAAGGGTTTAACTTGGCACGATATTGTTAGAAGTCTTGGTTATTCTAGCTTTTAAAAAAAACTTGGCGTTTTGAAACGAGACGTAACATCCAAACGAAACGACGCTACCGCGCCGAGATGAAAGTCACATAACCTCGCAGGGTGAACTGCTGCTAAGTTTTCTAATCACTTGGTGCATTAATATATTATGCATGTTGGAAATATTGTCAAATACAAATTACAAATGCGAATGGACATCCTCCGCTGATTTTTTTTTTAGTTCCTCTAACTTTGTCAGAGTCTTTTCTCTGCTAACTATCCTTTCATACCAGTTCTCGCTGTTGTGCTTCTCGCACTTTCATTCCTCATACTTGTTCTTTCTTTCATTCTGTCTTTCGCACTTGTTTGGGGGGATACACACCTATCTAGTTGCCTATGCTACTCTTTTTATTTTTATTTTATTAGGGAAAACGTGGAAATAAATTTATCTGAACCAGTTGAATCACCTTGTTTTTCTTATATTTATCTTAATGTGTTTTCTAAATGTGTCGGGATGGTAGCTTTAGTTTCCTGTATTTTATTTCGGATTTATCTTTCCAAAAGGAAAAAGCCGCTCCGACATCATTCTCTATTTTGCTACCGTCCGTGTATATTTTCACTTCTTGTTTGTTGTGAAGTTGTACCTGCTCAAGGTCTTTGAGGTTAATGAATTTCAGCTTCATATTGTTTGCCGGGTGTGGGAGATCCATGTATGGAACCATTGTTTCGACTTCCCTGTCTTCTGGTTCCGACCGGACTACCCTACCCCTTTTTATCTCGTACAGAGTTGGATGCTCTTGTATTCTGAGATCCAAAGGTAGCAGCCCGGCCAGTACCAGAGCAGAGTTAAGCGAAGTGGTTCTGTAAGCTCCACATATCTTCTGCGCAAATCCGCATTGGGCCATGTTGAGGTGCTTACGTGTTCCAAGTTTTTTGGTTGCTTGATCCTATGTGCTAGCAGCGTACATAATGATCGGCTCAACCACTGCAACGTATATGGTCCTGGCTATCATCATCATCATCATTTCAGCCATAGGACGTCCACTGCTGAACACAGGCCTCCCCCGTTGACTTCCACTTCGACCGGATGGAAGCGGCCTGCATCCAGCGAGACCCCGCGACCCTTATAAGGTCGTCTGTCCATCTCGTGGGTGGACGTCCTATGCTTCGCTTACCGGTACGTGGTCTCCACTCGAGAACTTTTCTGCCCCAACGGCCATCAGTTCTCCGCGCTATGTGCCCTGCCCACTGCCACTTCAGCTTGCTAACCCGGCTGGCTATGTCGGTGACTTTCGTTCGCCTGCGGATCTCCTCATTTCTGAATCGATCTCGCAGGGAAACCCCTCCTGGCTATGTCCGGATTTAATCCCCAGCTGACTTTAGTAGCACGGGAAGGCCTCTTGTATATATTAATTGCTTTTTTGCAGTTATTAGCAATGTGCGTGTTGAAGGTGAGCTTATTGTCGATTGTGAGACCAAGTATTTATCCTCCGCTGGTTCGGTCATGTGGAAAGAATGACAGATGAAAGATTGACAAAGCAGATATACAATGCGAATGTGGATGGACGTAGGTACAAAGGGTGATAAATGTGAAGGAAGCAAGACAGGTTTGTCAGGATCGTGAGGTCTGAGACTCGATAATTTCTGCCTACCCAGTAAGGGACTTGGCGTGAAGATATGTATGTATGTATGTACAAATTACAAAAAGAAGTATAATCCAACCGGCTACGACCTATACGTTGTCAGATGTCATGTAGAGTCATAGTTCTAACTCTACACGCTCTTTACAGGCCCTATGCTTACAAATTTTACACCTTACTTTACTTCGCTTTGAGTCAAAACGTAGGTATAGCTTGGCCGTTTTACTAACATCTCAAGCATAAGGTGATAAATTCCTCACTGCTCATTACTTAACTATTACTCGTATACAATAGACATTCCAGGAAAAATAAAAGCAACAACTTTGATTTCGATGATAGCAATGTCAACTTAGAAAATGTTGTAGTAACTAGATATACCTACGATATTTATTAAACGTAAATTAACAGAACATTGCCTCAGAGAGACATCAAGTTAATTCATAAAAAATCTGTTTTTACTTTATTGTTAATTAAAATTGTATCAAGATTATAACATTAATTAATTACTATACATATATAGTAAATCAATTGCTGTTCGTTAGTCCCGCTAAACCTAAAGAACGGCTGAACCGGTTTGGCCTATTTTGGTTTTGATTTATTTGTTCGAGTCCAGGGAAGGTTTAAAAGTAGGAAAAAGTGTAAAACTGCGAGGAAACTATAGGCAACATTTTAATTTTTTCCGTACAAACTGAACGGGTGGAACGAAGTTCGCCGGGACTGCGGGAAACGGGAAGTTTAATACAGCTGCTTAAAAACATCATTTGTTTGTTGACGTGACAACGTCTTAAATTAGGTTGTGGAGTCACTCTTGAAAAAGTGTAACGCCCGCTCACGTCTGTTACGATGAGTCGCCGAACGAGAGAGAGGCCTGCGGGACGGGCGAATGCCTTGCGTCTCTCTTCCACATATTCTACCGCGAAAAAGACGTTGTCACGTAAAATCTTCGCCCGTAAAACCGACTTTACAGGCAACCATTTCTTTGGAAAAAATCAGTATGTTATTTGTCCGTATACATTTATTTACTCATTTTATTAAATTATGAGATTTCAGGCAAAAACAACCAACAACAATGACTAACGTTGACGTCAGCAAGTAATGCAACAACACCCAAATGACAACACAAATAATAGTAGATACCTACTAACCGCATTGTGGCTTGTGTATCTGCGATTTTTAAAACATTCTGGCAAGCTCATTTACGAAATTATTCTAACAGCTGATGATGACATTATCATATCCCCATTTCAAAGAATTTTAATCCATCAGGAAATAACTTTCAAAGTTCAGTAACATCACTCTGTGGTCAAACGGTCCGGCGTTGGACTTGACTTCTTGAGGTCCCGGTTCAATCCCCGTGGGTGCCCTGGTTGTGCCTCTTCTTAACACTTCGGGGATATGGACGAGAAGACACTTTTTTAGAAACACACATTTCGAAATTCTAGCAACAAATTTTTGAGTAGTATTTACTAACAATGGTAACTTCACATTAAAATAACAGAATACTAAACCAGCCAAATGGCCAGAGCGGTCACTTTAGCTGTGGGAAATATCAGAATTAAAGTTCATCTTATCATCTTTTCGGGTATATCGGCGTTTAGATATTAACTAAATTATAAAGCCTGATAAAATTTAAAAGCAATTTTTCATATTGGATAATAGTAGGAAAAAATAGGCGAAGCTTTTGACCGCCTAGTTGGTCGAGTGGCTAGCGTACACGCCTAACTAACTACATCATACCTAACTACATCGACCAACTGCGAGGCTCTGGTTCGATTCCCGACGGGGGCAGGCATTAATGTGTTGAACATTTAGGTGTATTCATTTCCGGGTCTGGGTGTTTATTAAATTTATTCTGGTATACTTTTATACTTTGGGGATAGATTCAATTTGTGTGACTTGTCCAGGGATATTTATTTATTTATTATTATTTTGTAGTTACATTTATATCGTATCGCCTCTGAAACCAGGGTGTTTTATAAATAAATGATGAAGGGGTGCTCACGAGGTTTGTTGGGAATTAATTTTAATATCCTTGAATCTGCATGTTGAAATTGATATTTAAAAATTATTTAAATGACATTTTACAGTTGTCAGACTATGTAATATTTTTAATGTGCACCAAAGACGAAGAAATTCATTATCATCAGCAGGAGGACGTCCACTGCTGGAAATAGGCCTCCCCCAAAGTGTGCCACAAGTCACGGTCACCAGCCACTTGCATCCAGCGACTCCCTGCGACTTTGACCAGATCGTCAGTCCACCGGGTGGGAAGTTGTCCAATACTACGTCCTCCAATGCGGAGCCGCCACTCCAGAACCTAGAAATTACTAATAAACAATCTAAGTCCAATGTATTGAAAGAAAATGATGAAACAATGCACTCCTTACATGTGGTAAGGCATTGTCATGTGCATTATAAACTTTTTTTATCACACATTAACTAGGTAAAAAAAATAGCAAAACTTGGCCAACCATTCACGCGTGATGCGATGACCAAAGGAAATAGGGTTTCAATTACAAATACATATAAGAAAATGGATCTCTTTCTCTTTGGTAGGCAAGCACCTATCGTAAAACACGCCGTACTAGTCTAGAAACTCTTATTCTAGAGAATATTCCAGAACAACCGTAAATACACATGTACTTATGCATATTTCGCAAACTCTAAACTCGCACACCAAAATAACATTTACTTCGGCCTGATATACAGAAGCGTGAAGACCCAAGCTCACATGTTTGCTGAATAACGGCCGTTGGCAGTAGACACCTGCTCCCGGTTTCCCCATCTTTTCTTGATCCGTCAGTAAACCACGTGACGTCCCCTGATTCGACGGAT
Organism: Calephelis nemesis; assembly: GCA_002245505.1. Classification (NCBI taxonomy): domain Eukaryota; kingdom Metazoa; phylum Arthropoda; class Insecta; order Lepidoptera; family Riodinidae; genus Calephelis; species Calephelis nemesis. The sequence continues at coordinate 81,690 of NJDD01006480.1, read as the reverse complement.
TTTGGTATTCTGTTGAGCCATTCTTCTCTGCTGGTTGAAATAATATCGTACAGTCTTTTGAAACTGTTTTTATTATCATGGTATCCGATGGCATGGCCATGATAGGATTTGCAATGAGTGTTAGTGACGGTGAGCTTATGCTCGCCTTTTACGAGCTGCCTGGCAAGGAAGGCAGATGATCTATTCTATAAAGGAGCCCGGACGAACACCAAACAACACCAATATTAATGTTCATTATTTAGGTAATCTATTTAAAAGGATTTATTAAGCAACATCACCAGCTTTATTTTTGCCATTTCAAGTTTTAAAACGTCAAGGTGCCAGTTGCATTAACAATAATAACTTCGAAAAAAAACATGATTTTTTTAGGACCGTTATAAGGTAATATGAAAGAGCGTGATATTGATGGTGGTTATGTAACTAAAATCAACTTAAATGCTTTAAAAATTAAAGTCTTTATGACACTGTTTTTATTTTAAGATTTACTGTAGGTACCTATTTTAAAAGCACCCATAGATGTAGAAAGCACCGTATTTTCGTCACGACCATCTGGTAACACAGTATTTGATAGATTTGTCACTGTCATTGACAATTGTGACGTTTATTTTCCAGAAGTCATTTTTGGAAATTATTAGTCTAACAAAATCTTCAATATTTTATTAAATCAAACTTTGTATCAATATTTTCATAATGAGTTTCATTGCTAGAACTAGAACTTCAATATTACCTGCTATTTCAAACATGAGGTGAGAAATATGAAGCCGGTCAACTAGGTTACGCAACCTTATCTCCCTGTGAAGATACATTATTTCTAAATAATAAAGAATTAGGTATTAAGTAGCTATTAATTAAAATGCATAGTCTTAAGCACATTGAAAAAGTTTAAGCATTTAAGAAGTAGTGGCAAAATTTTCAATTTTTATAATTTTATAAAAAAGCAGAGGATAGTCAGCTGATCTCATTAAATGAACCATGTTTTTTATATCTATCAAAATAGAATCTATTGCATTGTAATATTTTTAATCAGCATGCCAAAATTCTTAAATTGGTGCGTACTACTAGCTATTTATAGATCTGATTAATAACAAATAGGTGATGAAATTTGTTTGCAAACACATTTCACGTTGGCCATCGTATAATCTGGTGTCATTCTGTTGTTATTTTCCACGCTGAAAAGATTTGCTTCTCTAATTTTTGTAAATAGTTACAATCAAGGTAATATATTTTATTTTCTCTTATGTAGGAGTAACCACTGTAGATTTTTCTTCAGTATAATAATTTACATTGCCAAAAAAACTTACTTAATTCTAAGTATGACATTTTGCTATTATTTTTAAAACAGCCTACCTGTTTGGCTTACTACAGTAACATCATGATTGAAACTTAAGAGTAAGAAACCAGTAGGCTATTTTTAAAATATAGTCAATAATAAGTTTTGTGTGTTTTTGTTTTATCACCTCTGTGGTCTAGCGGTTCAATTGTTGTACTTGACTGCATGAGGTCCCGAGTTTAGGTGTGAAATATACTTATAAAGTATTTAGTCTTGCTCAACTTTGACTAGCTTGATTTCATGAATTTTCATATAAAGAATTTACTTGCTATTTTACAGAATGTATTCTGGCGAGCCAGGTTCTGGGGCTGGCAAAGGAGGCGGTGGTGGTGGTGCTATTCGTGAGGCTGGGGGTACCTTTGGAAAAATGGAGGCTGCTAGAGAAGATGAATACTTTTATAAAAAGGTATTAATAGTTTTATAGGGAACATACATATTTCTTATGAGGCATCACTTGCCAGTAGCCACTTAACTGTTTACCAGCACATTAACTGTTATTGTATACTTCTTATTACTATGAAATTTTTCTGCTAGGTAGCAATTAAATATAAATAAATAACATACAAAATTCTGTTAATCCTAATATTATAAATGTGAAAATTTGTGTTTGTTTGTTACTTCTTCATGCAAAAACTGCTGAACCGATTTTCATTAAATTTGGCACACATAGAGGGTAACTTGGATAAACACATAGGATAGTTTTTATCCCTAAAAATAGTTCCTGTGGGACCACGCATGCAACAACTAGTAAATTAAAAAATATAGAAATTATTTTATCTCGAATCTCAATCCTACTAACTGTATTGACATCACTATTATTAAAAAAAAATTCAACACAATATGAAATTTTGCTTGACTTTCTAAGTTTCAATTTTGCCATAACCCTTGATGTTAGTGCTATTATTTGTTTTGCACCTATTTTACAAGATATTTATACCTCCATGAGCTATAGTTATCCGGAACTCTGCCTTATGTAAAGTTCCTATCAGAAATTAAGAAAGCTTTAAAATATCTATAAGCAATAATTTGCCTATATTATCTACAACACTCTATTGTATTATTTTTTAAATGCTAGACCGCCTCGTTGGTCGAGTGGTTAGCATACATGCCTTACTACACCGACCAACCACAGGGCTTCGATTCGATTCCCGACAGGGACAGGCATTTGTGTGATGAACATTTAGATGTCTGCAATTCCAGGTCTGGCTGTTTATTAAATTTATTCTGGTATCTATTTAAGTATTTCTACGTATTAGCATTGTTGACTAACACCCATAACACAAGCATATAATTTGCTTACTTTGGGGTTAGATTCAATTTGTGTAACTTGTCCAGGGATATTTATTTTATTTATTTTCAGCAAAAAGAACAATTATCAAACTTGAAGGGACATTTGAACAAAGAGATTGCTTTCCATCAAGAACAAATCAAACGTCATGAAGATGCCATCCGACGTCATAAGGAACAAATGTCTGAAATGGATCCCAAGTAGAAAAGTTTATATTTTAACAATAAATGATACTTAACCTACAATCAACACAAAAGCCTGTGTAATTTGTAATTGTAAGAAAACCACTGGGTTATTTGGTTTTTGTACTTTATGCATTTTTTTTTAGGATATTAATCACAGTCTATTTTAAGATAATTCTTTTACTTTCTATGTATGGATATGGAAAAGTAGCATAATTTTGAACTTTTAGGAATTTTAAAATTTGAAAAAAGAAGTAGACATCTCTAATGTTAAATTATTACTGTAAATTATAGAAAACCAAATAGCCTTTTGAACAAACTATATTTTTACTCTTGAAGTTTTGTGAACCAATTGTTATCTTAAGATTGCAATATTTTGCTTTTATTTTTCTTAGTTGTTAGCATTGAATTTCAATTAAATGTACAGGCACTTGACTTAAGTTTTTCATTTATTTTAACGTATTCATAAACCATTTTAGCTTGACATGTACAAAAAGATTGATATAAGAACACAAAACTTACCAGTTAGCCATCCTTTAGGTAAAAAAATAAGTGCTTGAAACAAAATTTTAAATTTACCTTTTAGCCATATAGTGCGGTTTATCACAAAAGCACATGGGTAGTAAGTTTTTGGTTTGCTACTTTCACCGTAAAGGAATTAGAGCCACGTTTTATAAAGCATTTAGTCAGTTGAATAAATTTCAACGAAAGTAAAAACAATGAAAATTACGTATGATATTTGATGTATTATTTCGACTCTTATTTCAAAAACACCTATAAAAAAAATAGATCTGGAACTAAGATATTTCTTTTAGGAAAGACAGCGAACAAGTACAAGGCTCTTGTGAGGGTTAGAGGCATCCGTGTCATTTAGGGTGTTATGCCTATGCAAAACACCGTCAGCCTGCTGTCTGGACCGGAACACGACAATGCAAAACATTTTGGTGTCAGGAATAGGCAGAGAATCCCTACGCGGCGATTTGCTACAAAGCACTTCACCAACATCGGCCCAATGACTCATTTAATCTTGACTCGTCTCTTACGAGCTGCGTGGTGAAGAGATTGTCTATACGTGGTACTGGTGGTACCACAAAGTACAAGAACAAGGATACAACCGATAATATGTAAGACAAGTGATAACCTTTTTTTGTTCACGTTATAAATCACATAAAAGCGACATCTAGTAAAATTACAGTAAAACACTTCCAATACAAATTTATACTGTAGTTCGCATGTCTTTCAATAGATGGCACTACGTTTTTACTAGTAGTCATCTCACATTTCATTCTGATTCGCGGTACAGACTGGTAGAGACGACTACCTACTACCAACCTACAATTTTTTTGTAACTCAAATTATTTCTAATTAAAAATTGATTCACGGACGTAACATAACCAGTGACATTATTAGTTAATCAATTAATCAAAATGTAAATGTTCACTCGCATACAAAAGTAGACATGATCTGCAATTAAATAAAGTACCTATGAATAGCATAAAAGAGAGTCTGGTACCTGTCGAAGGTTCAAAGCCTTTCTTACAGGTCACCAGTGCAGTCGCAGAAGAGCAAAAAAGTTAAGAAAATAATCTTAAATTAAAACCTGGTCAATTAATACCATTAATCTTAATCGTTAATACCTAATTAACGATTGAGATTAATCCGAGAAAGAATGGGATTGAAAGAAATTGTTGGTGTTAAAATGCGAAAGGGCATGCTCCGCTGGTTCGGGCATGTGGAATGAATAACAGATGAAACATTGACATGATGATGGATGGATGGATGGATGGATTTAGGTACCCGGGAGACCAAGGTTGACATTCCATGATCAGATGAATCGGATATTATCTGAGGGTGGTGTCAATAGTTTTCGAAACCGGCGTGTTTGTATGAAAAAGGTAATGAACGTGAAGGAAGCCCGACAGGTTTGTCAGGATTGTGAGGTCTGGCACTCGATACTTTCTGCCTACCCCGTAAGGGTACCTTACTACCCCCTACCCCCTATGTATTTATGTTAATTAATCTTCTTAATCTACGTTATATTAGTCCTAATCTCACATTGTACATACCCAACAATATTATATTTATACCATGCCATCAAACTTTATACTTTGTATTAAATCTTTGCGTTTTCATCACAGACCCAGTTTTGTATAAATAAAAACGTGGTACATTTTTGTCGAAAGTTAAAGAAAATTTATCACAACTAGTGGTCGAAATTCGACCATAATAAATTTTAATATATGTTGATACGAACACCATCTTCATTTCTCAAGACCAACTAAGTACTTTGTTTCCAAGCTGTATGGTCTATGATCTTTTATCGTTATCATCAATATATTTGTTTATGTGTGTCAAATGGATGGTAGTGCGTGTAATTTTTTTTTTTTATTAATGCAATTTATAAACGCTAATATTAAAAAATATTAGCGTTGTGCACTTCTCCTACACATAAACTATAAGTGTGCCAAATTTCATACTCCTCCGTCAGCGCAATTTCGTAAAAAGGGGTCCAAAGTTTTTGCTTCACTTATTAATATACCGAATATAAAATATAGATTATAGATGATAATACTACACAAGCACATCTTTACTATTGTTCTTTAGCATTCACAATGCTGCTATATATATATATATATATAAAAGAAAGTGGTGTTAGTTACACCATTTATAACTCAAGAACGGCTATACCGATTAGACTGAAAATTGGTAGGGAGGTAACTTAAAACCGGGAGAAGGACATAGGATACTTTTTATCCTGTTCAATTGTGAGGAAACTGGGAAAAACAACATTTTAATTTTTCGCATACAAACTGAACGGGAGGAACGAAGTTCGCAGGAACAGCTAGTCTTGTACTAAATTTTGTTTAAAAATATGATTTTTTTTAATTTAATTTAATTCAATAATTAAAATATAAAAAGACTTAGACTCGGAACACATACACGATACACATACCTATATCTAAACTACAAAAATCATGTTTTATTTAATCCAGGTTTAAGTAAGAGTGCTAATAATATACTAAAACTGTTATAAGATTTAAGGGTGTGTTCGTTAAAAAAGATGTAATTAATTTTATTTTTATGCTCTTAAACAGTTCAAAGGACGCAATATCGCTTTACAATATTCTCTTATTATCTTAACCTCTTTGGGCTCACAAAAAACATCTCAAAATCCAAATGATTTAGCTGTCAAAACTATTGCTTTTTTTACAACTCAGGTAAAGCACACACTTTGTACAGCCTTCTAAGATGTTATAATATTTATATATATCATTTTATTATGCGACTGCCTCGTTGGTTCTAGTGGATGGCGAACAAAATAAAATATTAAATTTTTATATAGAAACGTTACACTATTTAATCCTTCAGATTTCAAAATCCAACAAATACCCTTCTCATTTATAGGTAGTAAAATACAATTGTCTACACTCTACTAATTCCAAAGCTGACGAAAACGTTTTCATAGCCTCACAAATTATAAAAATAGCAAACTGTGTTAAACAACCGCCATTAATTCTTTTCCTCTTTTTTACATTAATAAGGGCCGTTAGATATTGAGACATATAATAAAAAAATAATGTATTTTGTATTTTCGTATTGCCGTCAAATCTTACTAAATGAGCTTGATTAAGTAAGCCACCGCTTTACTTAAGATCCCTAAATGACTTTCTATGACAACTTATGACTAATTTAAAAAAAAAACTAAAAATAAAATATGAAAAATATGTGCTGAAATTATGAATTATGAGAATATAATAAAAGAAGGAGCAGTATGTATTATTGCCTATTTTGCCAATGTCCGACATAAAATGTCTAAAGACTAAGTACCAAAGAATGGTAGGATGCTTATTACTCTTTCACGCAAAAACTACTTAACGGTTTTATATAAAACTTTACAGTAATGTAGTTTAAACAACAGAATAACACATAGGTATAGGCTATAATTCCCGTGCTGGTCCAGGCTCCTTTGCAGAATAGCCGATCTGCCTCCCTGAGCCAGGCAGCTCGTAAAAGGCGAGCATAAGCTTACCGTCACTCACAACGTGACATCTTGCTAGGTGATAAGAGTCTCGCAGAAACTCGCCCGGATTGGCATCATCGCCTTAAATGTCATCGCTTGCTATTGAAGTGTTTCGGTTTGGAGGATAATGTAGCCGGTAAACTTACTTTTGCTCGAGCCCTAACAGCCCGTCCTAAGGTTGACAGCGCACCATTACCACCTTTGGCGTCTCTAGGCGGCGTGAATTTCTTATCATTTAGAAATCCGTCTGCTTGTTTGCCTTCCAACATCATAAAAGAAAAACATACTTTAGCGAGCTAGCAAAGCCGCGAGTGGAAGCTAGTGTATAACTATTCCGAAACGAAACAGCTTCTTCTTCTTATTTTATAAATATGGCTTTCGATTGTTTTTCACGACTTTCTTTGCCAATGTCGAGTTAGTTATTAATTATTATACAGTCATTAGTCACTATGTACAAAGTCATGTCAGGTCAGGGTCTTGAGTAAAGCGATGGCTTCGTTACTCAAGCTCATCTAGTGAGATTTGACAGCAGAGAGGAAATAGACGATACACTAATTTCTTCATGATTATTTCATTTGTGCACTTTCACCGAACAAAATTAATCTAATTCCCACCTGAATTACCCATTTTCACTCAATATAAACACTAAATTCAATACAAATGAAAAAATTACGACCACCTTTATTCACGATGGCGCCAAAACACCAAACAGCTTCATAAAATTATTATTATATAATTAAACAATTAACATTATATAATTAAACACAATAAAGACTATGTATAATTACAAAGTAACTTTAGCATTTGCCACGGTCCACGGCGCTAGACAAGGCACTTCTAATAAGTAGGTAGGTAATAGCTGGTACAATACAATATTAATACCAACATCTATATATACAAATAAATGAAATTTGAGTGTATATTAGCTAAATACTAAAATAACCGTTTTTATAATTTTATAAACGATGCCCTTAGCAATAGAGCATTTTTTTACAATTTTAATTTTAAATAGTCTCCGAAATTACTGGACCGATTTCAAAAAATCTTTCACCTTTAGAATGCTACATTATTCCTGAGTGACATAGGCTTTGTTTCACCAAAATCGGTGCAGTAGAAGCCAAGTTACGTAGTCGAAGCTGCGTGAAACTGCTAGTATATTCATAAATCTGTCTGCTCCAGCTAATTTCTGAACCGGAAGGACCGATGTTGACAGAACTTTCACTGGCATGTAGCCAATGTTATAAGGAGTAACTTGGGCTACTTTTATTTTTGAAAAAATAATCGAAATAAACTAAATCAATATTAATTGTTAATATAGACGCGGACGAAGTCGTGGGCAAAGTTGGTATAATATCTTCTATTGATATCTACACTCTGTACAATAGAGCGTAGGTTATCACTGGTTACTTACAACACGCGCACTTTGAGGACCGACGAGAAGCTAGC
>NJDD01006480.1:59765-73328 GCA_002245505.1 Calephelis nemesis | reverse complement strand
GGAGGCCTATGTTCAGCAGTGGACGTCCTATGGCTGAAATGATGATGATGATGATGATTTTAATTTTATAACCGTATAAGTAAATATCTTTATAGCATGTTGCTGAATGCCGATGTGTTTGTAATCTTATCACTAAGTCACCTCAGTGGATCTAATTTACTTGCGAGATTTGATTTAATTTAATAAAAATAGACATCTGGATAGGTGAAAGCAGATAAAAAAAAAGATTATAAAAAACACGAATGAGCCTACCTGAATCAATTTTTTATGGGAACAATTCGAAACTATTCCTCATCAAACAAGAAATAATTACGTAAATAGGTTCAAAGACCTCGTCGAAATCGGTGGACACACATGAAAAAAAATTACCGACCGAATTGAGAACTTTTTTTTAAGTCGATTTAAAACTAACGCTCAACCTCGAGGCTTAGGTTTGATTCTCGTGTAGGTATATTTGTGTGATGAATATCTAAACGTCTGCATTTCTGGGTTTGGGTGTATTTATTCAATTTATTCTAGTATTCATTTATGCATCTCTTTGTATTAGTATCGTCAACTAACTTCCATAACACAAGCATATCATAATTTGCTGACTTTAGAGTTTTATTCAATTTGGCTAGTTTGTCCAGGGATATAGATAAAAATAAATGAGTCATAGCATTGTTAACATTTATCGTTTACGTATTTCCCACGGAAAGCCCTTTAGCTAACGGGTTAAACCTTTAATCTTTCTTCTAACATTTAGTAAGAAGTAGAAGAGTAGAAGTAGAGTTTGACCAATTCGGTGACCGAGGTTAGCAATCATGCCCACTCCAGTGACTAATCGCGAGTTTAAGGTTCGATACTCGACGGGAGCACGCATCTGTATGTTGAACATGAATGTGTGTATTTCCGGACCTGGGTGTTTATTCAGTATACACTGGAAAAAATTTCTTTGAGTTAGCTGAGACTACTAAAATATATGTAATATAGGTATTGTCTTTGGTATAGGTATCGCTGATAAATATCCTCAGCATTAGAAAGCAATTTGTTTACTTTGTCGTTAGATTCATTTGTGCGATTTGTCCAGGGATATTCATTTATTTATTTGTAGACTGCCGACTGACTAAATTTTATTAGAAATAATTCAGTACATTCGAGATGAACCGCGGACAGGATACTGATAGGCAGGCTATCATTTAAAAAATGCTAAAATTGATTTCGGCTACCCATTTTCATTCGCCTGCTCCTATTTTACTTTAAATATACTCAAAGTACAGGATAGTTCGCAAGCCTATCGGCAATCGGGATTAGATATATATCTAATCCCGGGCTACGTTATTTAGAAAATTAAAATTACACATTTCCTATTTTTATTTGTTGCCCGACCCGGGCTTCGAACGCTGGACCTCAAAAAATCAAGTTTTACGCCAAACCACCAGGCCACTAAGGCGACATTGCGGTTTAATTTAATGAAGTGTAGATATTACTACATATATAGATAGGTACCGACTTGGTGCTTGGTGAAACTCCATTTCTAATTAAAAAATAATACACTTGCATTGTTTGCGCTTATTATATTTTCTTTTCAGAAATTCATTAAGTTAACCAACCGGTTTCGCTTTTACGACATTGGTAAAATAACTAGTGATGTACCGGATTACTAATACTTGTTATATACGGATACGGACGACTCCAGATACGGATCCGAATACGAATTTTTAAAGTGAACATTCGCGCACATAGCCACGGGCTTCAGTTTTCGTACTCAATCGGTGTCCGTGTTGGGTCTTGAAACGGTTTGCGTAAAAATAAGACTATTGTTACTTGCATTGCGCAAATTTTCCTTTTTTCAGAGCTTAGTAATACTAGACACTTGACACTGAATGCTTGTCACTGGATAGCATAGAAGATGCTATCCATAGAAGACGCTGATGCTTAGCATTATAGCACAATAATGGATCCTTACCATTCATTATTTACGTGAAGTATTTTAATGTGTGTGACATTATTCCGGTAATGTACAGTAAGATTAAATATTGTGAAAAAAACAAGTGTAGTTTCACATGCTATTTTTGACTGACATAACAATGATAAAGGGAAATGTATGTCTACTTGCTTGCCTTAAAATATCATAAAAAATAGCATTGTAAAAAGCGTAGATATAGTATATAATGAACATATTTTATTAATTTATGTTTTCCTTAAAACAAGCTATAACAAGATTTTCTTCTAACAATTTAACTTTTGCGGTATAGAAGTCGTATGCCAGAAAACAAATAAAGAGATATTGTAGTGAAAGTGCCCTCTTCCACGTACAAGTATATACTTCTGTGATTTTTCAAAATTCCTTCCATTGTTTCAAGATTCATTCTATTAATAGACGATTTCTGATGAGTGATAATATGTTATAATTTAAATTTATTTCATGATAAATGATAAATAATGTGTCAAGTGTAAATATTTTTTTACTGCTACCAAATCACCTATGTAATACCATTTACGTATTGAAAACTAATGTGGAAAATTATTTGTACAAGATCCGTCAAAAGGATGGTGAAATATTTTATTTTTTCGGATATCTGCGGATACGAATACGAAAATCAGGCACATCACTCTCAATAAGTTTATCTCTGAAATGCTGTAATATCAAAACAGATAAATCAATTACAGAAAATAAAATATAAGAACTAGAACAATTCATTTTTTCTTAGATTTGTATTAAAACTTGAAACCTTATCTTACATAAAAAGGTTTACATAGTGTGTACCCTGAGGTTGAGATTATTACCACCAGTCTATAGGTAATGTGTATTTCAGGGGATTCTTCTGTTTGTTTGCTTTACTCACAGAACGATGTCTCATTATAGGTTGGTACTTACCAAACTTGTTTTTATCTGTTTAAAATTTTTGTAGGCATCGTCTGGTGGATCAGGTCTTTTCTGAAAGGTATATGTAAGTACCAAGGGTAGGCTACCTACCAACCGCTTTATGAAAGTAAGGCAAACAAAGCTTAACACTTAAAACTATAAAACTTTGGGGGATTACCAGCATCCTTGGCGAAATTTGTAAGTCACCCCAAAAATACATTTAAGAATTCAAGTTCATACGAAAAACGTCAAATGATGACGATGTATTAATACTAATGCGAAAGGTTGGCTACCAGTTAAATTTTATTTTGCTAAATTTAATGACTTTACAAAAAAAATACGTATGTAGTTACAAAAATCATTAATTGGCCCAAGTTTAAAGTTTAGATAAAGATCTGTAATGTGTATTGAAATTGAAATTTGTTGATGATATTTGTATGCACAATAAAAATAAATAAAGCCTCAGAAAGAGGCTTCCTCTATATCTAGCGCCCTGGGCGGTGACCCAAACACAGCCCACCTTAACGCCGGCCCTGGTAATATAAAAAAAAATACCCATGCATGGCTAGAACATTATATTTGTATAATTTCAAACTCAGCTCCTTACTTTTTTAGAAGTTTCGTATCTGTCTGAAACAATCATGTGTGTATTTAAATGAATCTATTGATTTTAATTCAAATATCTATTATTTTCATTCATAAATAACTTCATCGACCATCGACGGGCGACGACCGAGCCATATATATCGTGAAGTTAGCAGCGAGGCGCTGTCGAACGGAGCATGTTTCAACGATATGAAGAGAGCACCAAGCGACCCTCAGTTTATTACAAACCAGTACCGGTGGTGCATGTCACTCCGCGCGTTGTTGTGGCCGTGTGTATGGTGCTAGTGCCTAACATAACAGCAAAATATTCTGTGCTGTGTTCTATAAGTGTAGTGTAAACCTCGTTTGTGACCAGGTCCCTTACATTTGTTGTGATGCAGTTGAGCATATACCTATGGCTGTCTTGTGTAGCCCTCGCAGGATACGTACGAGCGACAGAGGTAAGGGGACCGTCTTTAAATGCGGCATTCCCGGTTTTTGGTTATTATTTGAGAGCATTGGACGAGCATTGTCAAATATTGAGTTCTAGAGTAAAATAGTTCTTGCGTAACTTTCAATGTCAACACGAGTTTAAGTGTCACAGTGAAATCTTCTGTAAAGCTGAGGTTATAGCGGCTAGAATCCTGCACTCGGATGCATTAAATGCGTCCATTTTTTATTTCACCTTGAACGGTAATCGCAGGTAAACAATCCTTATCGGAGTTCTATCCCATCGATTGGTAAGATTGTATCATACCGTCGTCGACATGGCGTAATGTAAACAGTTTCTTTGGGTATGAATGTGAACGAGCGGGTGTCAGCTATAGATATCTAATCGTTCAACGTATTCGCCCACGTTTGTCTTGGGAGAAAGCCCAAGAAGTGGTACAGCGTATTATTAATGAAGTTTAAATAAACGTGGTCAGTGACTCACTTTACAAATGTCTTGATATTTGACCATGATATTCTGTTTAAAACATCTTGTAAAGATTAGTATTGAGATTAGCTAATAGAGATTGCAGGCTCTTAATGATATTGTTAAATTAACGTTTCATAAATCAACGCGAGCTAGAAATATTTGTCTATATCAAAAACTACTAAATTTAAAATAAAGTGTAGCCCTACTGTTCGGCATGAGAGTGGGACCCGAGCCTCATGTTTGGCCGTACGGTAAGTACCAATATACCTACCTATGTACATTTAAAAATATGCCTTATTTTTCCACAGCCAGGAATCCACACTTGGGTACATTTTATACACACTGAATACAACTTTAAGCAAAATAAAAAAAAAACTTTTTTATCCTTAAATCCCTCTGTGCTCTGCCTTATTCCAGATAGACAGCTTAAGATCTTTACAGAATATCTAGTTAGGTATATTCTGTCACATATTATCACATTGTGGGCCTAAGTATCTTCAAGTAATAGTGTGTGCTAGGATTGTATCTGCCAACTCCTAAGGGTATACCGTCGTGAAGATACATTTTTACTAAACCGAATTAAGCATTTTGGCTGCCTAAAGTAATGTAAGGTAAAAATACCTAAATGTTTTATAGATACCTACACATACACACAATAAAACCTTTCTTTTCAAGTCGGTTAAAAACATTAAAATGACAAACTCCAAAATTTGTAAAATAAAAAAAAGTCTGGTTGCAATCCGGAAGTGCAGGCAGAAGTGAAAACTTGAATATTAACGTTGTGCATTTTCGATATTTTGGAATGGTTCTTTACGTAACCTAGCAAAAAGTTAGGCCCAGGCTGACAATCAGCCCCAATGATATCCACCAAGTAGATATTATTACAATAAACTAGGTAGTTCTAACTTTTAACATTTAGACGAATTTCTTCGATGGAATACCGCTCTTGCTACGTTTGACATCCAACATTACAATATCGGTTTCAAATCCAGGGTTTAATTTTTGAGGAATTTTCCACTGGGACTTGACATTGGCAACGTCCATCATGTATATTTATTTAGTAAAGTAAATTTAAAATAAAGGTAGTCACCCAACTACTTAGTTCCTGTACAATGTAGGTTTCAAATGATCGTAATTCTTAGGGTTGCGAATGTTGTGATTGTACCAGTAAAGACTGAGGGCCTTGAAAGTACTTTTTCCCCTGTTCCTCGCGAACCCCTTCAAGGTAAACTTGGTAAAGTAGAATATATCCGACAAGAGGACTTTTTCTATAGAACATAAAGGATGAGGCCGCGTGGCAAATTACATCACGATCGGTTCAGTAGATTCGACGTTATGTGCGGTCGCTAGATACACAACAAAGACAGATACTTATAAAATAAAGTACCTATGTCTTTTTTTCCATTTTCAATGAACATAATTTTAGCTTAAATAAGCTTAGAGTCGCTCGGCGTGCTATTGAGAGAGCTATGCTCGGTGTTTCTCTGCGAGATATGATCCGTAATTCGGTGATCCGCAAGTGAACGAGAGTAACCGATATACCTACCTAGTTCAGAGAGTGAGCAAGCTAAAGTGGCAATGGCAGGTCTCATTGCTCGCAGAACCGACTACTGATGGGGAACAAAGGTTCTCGAGTGGCGGCCCCGCACCGGAGGACGTAGTGTTGGACGACCTCCCACCCGGTGGACTGATAATCTGGTCAAAGTCGCGGGGAGTCGCTGGATACAAGTGGCTGGTGACCGTGACTTGTGGCGCTTTTTTGGCCTATGTCCAGCAGTGGACGTCCTCTGGCTAATAATGATGACGATGATGATAATATATTATAGGTATAGGTAAAAAACTCAATATTTTCCGCAACGAGACATCCAATTAAAGTAAAATTGTCCCGAAAAAATACGCATCAAAGAATGAAATGAAATTGTAAACGAAGAACAAATGCTGCTTTTGTCCAATTATTAGCGGCCATTTTTATTCTTGTCATGAATATTATTACAAGGCTCGTGGAAGGGTCAGAGGTCTGCCTTATTTATTATACAAATTGATGGCCTCTATACCAAAGAAGTTAAAGAGTATAAAACCCAAAGGTTTGGGTTCGATTTGCAACAACAAAAATTACGGGTGAGAAACATAGCGTCTTAAAATATAGTATTGAAGGGTGTCTGTACTTCTCCCTCCTAAGCAATCCATCATCATGAACTAGCCTTGTATTATGCCTGGGTGATTTGTGCTATTTTAATAAAGTAGTTTGTATACTGTCAGAATTTTGCAAACAGTCAAATCATACCTTTCCTATACGATGATGTTTTATTAGTATGTACTTAGTATGTAGTGTATGTCGCTGGGTATTTTCCAGCGGCTTCATGTTACTCATAACTAGAGTCTAGATTTAGCGTTAAAAATTGCATTTAGGTGCTTGTTTTATGATTAAAAAATAAATATTTACAATAAAATTAGTAGATCCATTTACTTTATATTAAATATAAGTAAATATATAGAAAATAAGCGATAATTTCCTAAAGAATATAGTAGTAGGTACATAATTATATTGCTATGTGTATTTGTCATAATACTTATTCTAGTACATATTCTCAATACCACTATTAATATTACATATGCGAATATACGTTTGTTACACTGTCGCGCAAAAACTACCTAGGTATTTAGCAAATTATTATGAAACTTTGTACACTTTTATTGAAGGTATTGAAAGTAACATATACGATACAGTTTTATGAATTAAATACAACTGAAGCCGCGGTTAAAAGTATGTTATTTACTCATACTGCTGCGAAATTAGACAGACAGCTTCCTTACAAACTGAGCTGACGATGAACAAATGCTCAAGCCCTTCTTGCTTCAAAAGTATTGCAATTAGTCTGACCTGAACACTTACCTTTTTAACCTCAATACCTACTTACAAAATAAGGGTTGTCCGGAAATAAAAAAGCTGGATTAAAACCTAAGTCGAAACGTTAGGTAATAAGTAGCTATGTGTTCATGTACTAATTAAATCTAAGAAAGCGCAAGCGCAATGTGTTGATTTGGAAATATCACTGCTATAGGCACTGATCTATTTTTATTCAAGTTTATTCTACTACTACGCGATGTTTATTCTACTACAAATTTCTACATTAATAAAGTAATCTGAATATGAAATATTTCTAAACTTTTGTAGGACTTGTTTTCATACTAGGGATCCACCGCCTTACCTATTCCTGCCGCCATTGCCATTACACTATTTTCGTGTTCCGGTTCGGAGAGTAGGGCAGACAGTAGACTTGCACAATAGGCCTAACATCCTGGCCACAGGACAGTACCTACATCTATGGTGTCTATAGGCCACAGACATGTGCTTGTTCCCTATCATGTTACATAAAAAAACAAGTTAGGTATACTGTGGCCGGTCATCATCCTACGAATACAATAAATTAATGAAATAAACATTCTGCATCAGCCTGTATAGTGAAACACTTTGCAACTCTCATTCACTTTTTTATTGATTAATTGTGACGATACTCTTTATATGTTGGTCCGGGCTAATTTGCAGAATCTGCCTTCTTTCTTCTTCCATCTGTCTTTCTTGCCAGGCAGCTCGTAAAAGGCGTGTCTAGATGATAAGCATAGGCTTATCATCACTAACACCGTGACATCTGACTAGGTGGTAGAGTCTCGCAGCGACTCGCCCGGATTGGTACCACTGCCTAACCTATTCCATGTCATGACGTGTTCCGGTTCGGAGGGTAAGATAGCCGGTAAACTTACTTTTGCTCGAGGCCTAACATCCTGATCTCAGGTTAGCAACGCACCATTACCACCTTTGGTGTCTCTAGGCGGCGTGAATTTCTTACCATCAGGAAATCCGTCCGCTTGTTTGCCTTCCTATAACATAAAAAAAAGCTTTAATCCTTTTATAATGGTATATAAATATGTAACGTACAAGGTAAAACTAGCTAAAGTTTTTTACGTATGTTAGTTTATATGATTTTCTTTAAGTAAGTTGTTTAAAAATGAAGTGTTCAGAATTCAGGAGAGCATGTATATAATTTTAAGTCAATGGTTTTTTTTTTGAGTTTATACGAGTATAGGTATTTCTGACCTGATAGCCATGAACTACCTGGTAAACACATATTTCATTTATTATTATATTAGCAAGTACATTAGTTATTGTCATCTCTGCCATCTAACTGTCCAAGCGTCGGGACTTCTTGAGGTCCAGGGTCCGATCAAAGGGTCGGACAAAAAAATTTAGAAAAATTGTATTTTTTAAATTCTAATAAAAATATGTTTTCCCGGAATTGGATTTGTGCGCGGTTGGCGATAGGCTTGCCACCTATCACATTGTTTTCGGTTAGTCGTGGGTGCACTGGTTGTGCTTCTGCCTAATTCTTTGATAATATGGGAGTGAGGATATAATTTTAAACAAAATTATTTTCAAATTCTGTATTTAAGCGGCTGAGTATTACGGAATAATAATTAAATTTAAAATATTCAATGGAAAGAGCTCATGTTTCCTTTGAAGTCGTTAAAAATGGGATAAAGAAAAAAATAATTTCCGTTAATAAAGTCTGGCATCTGATAACCCTATACGGAATAAGTTATCGTGAAGATAACAAATTTAGGGCAAAATATAATTAGCCATCTAAGCCTTATCTAATTAGACGTCTAAAATTGGGAAATTTGTTGAATGTCTTGATTGTAAGATAGTGGGTAGGTAGGCATATATTTATGTACAAGTTTACTTATCAATTACTCGTATGTCAAAGTTTTCTTTATATGACAATATACAGCAAACAAGCACGTGGCTCTCCTTATGGTAAGATATATCTGCAGTCTATATCCACCAAGAGGTAGGTGCGTCCTTGTCCTTTGGACAGGATGTTACACTAATTGTGCAAGTTCCCTACCCTCCGAACTGGCTAGCGACGCACCTATAATATCTATGGTGCTTGCAAGCAGCGTTTGTTGCTATCAGGAGAGCCCATAGTTTAGTTTTAGATTTGTATATCAATCAATCAAGACAACCGTGTTTCATAAAAGTTTCACAATTTTTTCGATTGGGTCTTAACAGTTTGGGTATGAAATGGGTGTTACTTACGGACAGACAGATGGACATGTCGAATCTTTTACGCCCGGTTCCTATAATCAACAAACCGTAATCCGGAAGTATAACCATTTGTATTTTGCTTATGAGTAATGGGGCGTTACTCATTATTTCACAACTGCCGTCTAGTAAGCGAAACCACCAGTTTCTTGAACATAGGAATCGGGCATAAGGGTTTCGTTTGTCGCCTTTTGGAATTTTTTTGCATTTTAGGTACCCACCTAAAACTCAAAAACCTTTAGTCAGCTTGTAATCAAATTTATAGGGGATCAGCTCGTTTAAGATTAACCCTACTGCTCGTTTTTTTCTAAGTAATCGGGTAACAAACATAAAAAAAAATGTAACTAGCTGTAGCTGTGTGTGTGTGTGTGTGTGTGTGGTGGGAGTGGGTAACCTGTGGGAGGTACGTTTTTTCGGAATAAAAAAACAATTCTATATGTGTACCAAATTTTACGAAAATCGATTGAGCGCTTATTGCGTGAAGGAGTAACAAACAAACATACAAACTTTCGCGTATACAATATTATTAGTATTACGTTGGAATTAATAACCTTCTCCTTTTTGGAGTATAATCTAAATCGGAACAACAAACCTGGGAGCCATAAAGTTATAAGCGAAACAACTGGCCTTATGCTTCTATATGAGCTCATCACATTAGACCTATACGATGGCAGAAAAGCAATGCCATAATGCACATCGGACTAGGACCAGCACAAGTCATTTAGAATTTAAGGCAAGTGTTTCACAGCTTTGGTTTTTTCGAAGTAACATAGAGTATCTACGATTTGCACACGTGTACTGTTTCTTAATGTAATGTATTTACTTATAGGACTTCCGATTTCGCTTCTATGGCATCTTGTGATTCGGATTGATGGATTGAAGTTATATTTAACGATAATACATATTATCGACCTGTTAAATTAAATGTGGGCACATACAAAGTATTATCAAATATAAAGAGAGATGGAACGTTTTAGATATAATACAATAATAGAAATAAAAATATGTTTATTCAGCTATTTTACATGGTGTCATACAGTAAATATTCGGTAGCGACTGCAATAGTCGAAGGACTGTGACGCAGCTACTAACGCCCACTGAATACTGAATAATACAGTTAATGTAACGAAATAATATAAAAATACTCTTGAAAAATATTTAAACTAAAGATTTTATAAAATAAGGTTAGTTGTGTATAATATTGATTATAAGTATGTGTGTTTGTGTGTGTGATGTACCTATGTGTATTCGTGCGTGTTGTGTATAAATGTGTGTTTATGTGTGCATGCGCCAATGTGTTTGTGAGTAAAAATATGATAAAAGTTTCAATAACTTATAGTTTTTAGAATTTATACTAAACATTTCTGATTCCCAGTAGCCAAAAGATTCTCCATATCATCATAACTCAAGTTTTGTAACCAGCAGCTGAATTTTAACTTACATTGCTTAGAGGACATGGGATAGATATTAAGAATTTTATTAATTTTGTTGTAAAGTAATGGGCTCAAATAAAAGAATCAGTCACCTTAAAAAATGACCTTTCAAGATTACAGACAGAATCACAACGCCGCTTGCCCTTAAATAAGTTAGCCTGATATGGAACCATCGAGTGTTTGCGAATTATTGCATTAAGAATTAATATTTTTCTCACAGAAAGTATTTTGCATTGTTCATATAACTTATTAGTGGGATAAATTATTGGTTTAAACGTCATACTTTTAATATAGCCCTTTGAGCCTTTTCTAAACGCAAAATGCAAGTTTTTGGGGCAGAACCCCATACAGAAATGCAGTAACTTAGTAAAGAGTGTGCCAGGCCATAATACACTGCTTTTATTGTTTTAAAATCGGTAGTTTTCCTCAGTTTCCGAAAAACAAAAATTAATTTTCTAATCCGGCCTACCATCATATTCACATGATCATTATATGACAGGTTATTATTTATTAAAACACCCAGATACTTAACTGACATCGTACGTTTAATAGCGATGCAGTTACATTGTTGTCTTATAGAACCACCACACTGGTGAGCCAACGAGGTATAGGATGCATTAGGTTGGGAAGCAACACCTGGACTAAAAGTTATAAATTGAGTTTTACTTAAATTTAAACTTAAGAGGTTTAGCTAATTAATGACATCCGCCAGTGCTAACTCAGCATTATCACGAGCTTCCTGCCAGGATTCGCCATGAACTACCAACGCAGTATCAACAGCATACGAAACAATTTTATAGTTTTTAAAAAGAAAGTAGACACAGCTCATTTATATATATTAGAAAGAGGGTAGGACCTAGAACGCTACCCTGTGGAACGCCGTAAGAGATGGGCTCTTCATCACTTAAGATATCCTCAATGACAACATATTGCGAACGGTCCTGGAGACACTCTTGAAATATTTTTAATGCTACACCACGTATTCCACAGCGTGACAGTTTATTAAGTAGGATGGGAATAGAGACAGTGTCAAATGCCTTAGAAAGATCTAGGAAAATACATAGAGAGTTAAGTCTAGAATTTAGGTTTTTTGATATTTTATATATGTTTATTTGATATGTATGACAGTATGTCAATTAGATTTGATATCTTTTTCTGTTTCTTAGGTGTTATTTCTTAAAAAAATACTCATTCAGGTCCTACCTGGAGGTATTACTCCTTGTAAAAATAAAGTTCAATGGTTTTCCTACCAAGCAGCTTTTTTTATAATTTTAGCGCAGTAAAATTGCAATAAATCGACTTCAACTTCAGTAAGTTAATCATCCAAGTACATAAAAATTAAGTATTTTCCTCTATTTACCTGACTTCTCAGAAGTACGCTCTTTTGCGACGACGATGGTGTATTGTAAATATTTTATGAGTATGGCAACTGATGCAAATACTATTTGTTATATGAAAAAATCCACTAAAAATATTTCATGAGATTGACGAATTAACATAACTCGTAATTTCAAAAAGCTATTAATAGAATGTCATGTAGAGCCAAGCTTCTAACTCTACAAACCTCATAAACTCTATACCTTTGTCGAAATATACGTCTTGGCTGTAAAGCTACTGCCACATATGTGTTAGTTAAAAAAAAAATTAATAAACCTCCTATACAATAGTTATTGTAGTAATAACATTTTGACTAAGGAGTTAAAGTTAGAGTAAAAGTGTGTAGTCATAAGCTTGGCATCTTTTTAATAAACCTATTCAAAATTGGATTATTAAAAACGTTTCATTCGGCTAACGAGGCGGTCAAACTACAGTAGAAACTGCGAGCTTATCTCAAACAAAATAAATTTCTTTTTCCGATGCGTTAAAGCAACAAAACAATTTAGGTATAAATATTATGACCTGTTTGTAAAATATGCATAAACATACCTACTCTTTTTTTTCTTTTTTTTTATGTTAAAGGAAGGCTAACAAGCAGACGGCAGACACCAAAAATGGTAATGGTGCGTTGCCAACCTGTGCTCAGTATGTTAGGTCTCGAGCAAAAGTAAGTTTACCGGCTACCTTACAATCCGAACCGGAACACGTCATGACGTTATCTCAGACTAAACTTGACAATGACCCATTACCACCTTTAGTGCTTCTAAGCGAAGTGCATGACTAATTTTTAATACGAGGAAAACCCTTTTCTCTGCTTATTTTTGCTGTGTAAGTGATTCGAAATGGGTTTCAAATGAATTTTTAAATTACCACTAAAATGATTTAATTCATCTTTGAACACAATTTGCCGAAGCCAGACAAAATGAACGCAACAGAAATAAAAGGGAGCATCGTCGCGGCTTGCCTCGTGAATCCGGGGTATCTGGATGCATTGTGGTAGGTTACTGGCAGATTGTATGCAATTCCTTGTTTTTTTATTTTTTTATTTTAGCTGAATAAATAGGTTTGTTTTTATGACGGGTGCTTCTCATATTAATCTGGGTATTCGTAGATACGAGGGTCAAACTGAAAGTTCTTAGAAAATCAAAAACTAAGCATTCTAGCAAGTTATTATTTTTATTATAACTTTTCAAAAGTAGCGTCCATTTACATCAATACATCGCTGCATTCGATGGAACCATTGAGAAAAGCACCTTGCCCACTCGGCCTTAGGGGTCTCTTCGACGGCGTTTTGAAACGC
>NJDD01006480.1:31785-49376 GCA_002245505.1 Calephelis nemesis | reverse complement strand
ACGTAGCAATAATTAATTAAAAAATGTATTTGTTGTAGTAATAGAAACCTAAATAATAGATACCTAAATACTATTTATCGGATCTTGATTAAAATTGACAAAAAAGGGACCACATCCGTATCATGACAAACCGTGCAGGAAAAACCCATCAAAATCAATTTGAAATCAAAACAAACAAAAAAAACTTCCGAAGAATTAATACCCTTCTCCCTAATGGATCGAAAATACGGAGTAAAAGCCAATGATAGAATCGTCTATATCAGTTTTCTAGCAACATTTGATACATCAAAGTTACGATGTAATAATAGCCAGTGACAGAAACGTCTATATCAGTTTTGGAGCAACGCTTGATACATCGAAGTTACGATGTAATAGCCAATGATAGAATCGTCTATATCAGTTTTTGAGCAACACTTGGTACATCGAAGTTACGATGCAGATAAGTGTCGTGTCCCATCTGGTGGATCACAGAACAATTGTCGTAGTACACACGCATCCAATTGTTGTGTCGATGCAAATTGCTCCAATCCATTTAAAGTCCAACTGGATCCGCTCAACTAGGAACATCCGTCTTGTCTGCTCAATGAGCATGTACAAGGACTTCTTGGTTTTGGTGTAATTGAACTGATGCTAATTGGAGGAGCTGATTGATTTAGTGCGGGTCTCATTCAAATTCCTAAAGTAATAAATTGTTTGACTACCGCCTATTTGGACAGCATGCGTAATCGCCAATCAATTTCATTGATACAATTTGGTACATTCGTCTCCATAATTACTTTAATGTCTTGTTTCCTTTGCATTTAATATACTCGAATTGGAATGTATGTACTTTTTAGTGTACCTACTCGCTTAACGTAACCGCTGGGATCGGGTTCGATTCCTGACAGGTCAGATATTTGTGTGATAATCGTTTGAGTGTCTGCATTTCTTGGTCTGGGTGGGGTTATAAATTTATTCTCGTATCTAAGTATTTCCATGTAATAGTGATGTTGACTAACAATCAACTCAAACATATATAATTAGCTTAATAGTTTGGTCTACATTCAAATAAGCTAGCTACGTCTAGTGATATTAAATGTATTTTATTTATATGTAATTAAATATTAAAAGTTGTATAAGTAAATAATATTATTTATTTATATAACTATGTACTTTGTGAATAATATAAGTATATAGTATAATAAGTAACCCAAATGTACATGCTTGAGATCAGGAGTAATAATGGAATTTATTGTCTTAGGATTTTGGTACGATTAGGAACAATGTTCTTCATTAAGCTCTTTAACAGTATTTGACGGATATCGATTTAAAAAAAACGAGATTTTGTAGAAGTATATGTTATATATCTATAAACCTATACTTATATTTATACACATATAATAAAACAACAATAAAGCTAAATCTGCACATTAAATGATTTTTAAAAACTATACAATGCGTAGATTATTGTATTTATGATATAAACCCAAAATGAGAACCAATAAAATGTTTGTTAGTCTGTACATTCATTGCGACCTGCCTAGCTTCTTCCATACTCATTAGGGGAAGGTTGCGATCATTGGACCGGCTCTTTCATTGGACCACCTAATTTTTTCAAAAACTATACGTGTCACAGCAAGTGGAATGCGTTCATAGGCAGTACTGATACCTTTGTCCCCCCGCTAAACCTAAATGCGCTCGAGACGCGTGGCAAGTAGTGACGGGAGTATATGTGTTAGCGGTGACCGTAATATAAAAACCGTGCCATCAAAAAAATGAAGTAAGTAGTATTGTATTTCTTCATATTTGATGATTTTATTATATCAAATAGCAAATTTATCTGTGCTCACATAGACTATGAAGTTTTGTAACAAATTTTGCACGATTTTTAATAGCTGCTTTCGTTCTGTTTATATACCTAGTTTCCATCAATGGACCACTATGTTGACGCCACTATTGGACCAGTAAAATCAAAGAAACTTAATGAATTGCCTATTTTCACTTAGTATAATCCTAAGAAATGTTTTTGACTTTGTGAATTTCGTTTACATTTACTTGATACTCATAAAAAAAATATAAGTATGTCAACTGCAGCAATATCGGAAATGCAATGTCAAAATCAATAAACACCTAAAGATTTTCGTATTGTGTATATTTAACGTATTTGATACTTACCTAACTTTTTGTTACAATTAGACTTTATTTCTATATTTCTGAATGTCGGCAGAGAAAGAAAAGAGAAATATTATTGTTGGAATGAAACTAGTATCGTTAAGAAAAAAACTATTGGCATAAACGAAGCAAGCCGAATCCATGGATTACCAAAAGCTACATTAAAAAGAAGATTGAACGAGAAAAAACAAAAAAGCTTTCGAAGAAGTAGAATATTATGATTGTTATAAAAACTATTGAATAAAAAAATATTTTTATATTGGGTTTTACTTAGTCACCTTCATTGGACCGTTAATACAAATATTTCTAAGTCCAATGATGGCAACTTAGTGGTCCATTCAAGGGAACGGTGGTCCAAAGAAAGCAACTTCTCATTAAAGAGTTATGTTAGTATATTTCTAAAACCTATCAACTTTCATTACCAATAATTTATATACCAAATGTAAATACATACACAGCATCATATCCTATTTCATGCGAAATTACTTGATAAATTTAAGTGGTCTAATCATAGCAACCTTCCCCAAATTTTTTTTTTCAAACACGCCGGTTTCGGAGACTCTTGACACCATTCACCAACTTTCCACCCGAAGTCTCCTGTAAATATACCTCATATTTACATAAATAGTATTTTTAGTAGCTAGCGTCCTTTTACGGATCATAAAATATAATAGCTGCATTAAATTTTTATTTCAACTTTAACTAGTTTTGTTAGCGATGTACGTTTATACTGTTAATACGAACCCCTGTCGGGAATCGAATCTTATTGTCCTCAATTTTTAGTGTTGCTAGACATGTGTGCTAACCACGGATGCATAGCTTTTATATTTACAGTATTATTATGGAAATATACACGTAAAACAGTTTTGCAATGTGATGAAAGATAAAATGTATACAAATGCTTGGCACAATTTGCCTAACAAGAGAGTAGGAAGCCACGTATTGCGAGGTGCAACTGTGTAATGTAATGTTTGGTCGAGATGTCAGCTGCCACCTGGTTCATTTACCGTCTATGTTTTATAATACATGTCGATTAAAATATACACTTTCGTTCAAAAAGTTCGAAAGCTTTTTTTAAATTTACACTGCTTATTGTGAGTATCTTTACGCCCATATCCCGGAAGAGGTAGGCAGAGGCACAGCCACGGCACTACGACTAGCTTAAGACACTCAGTACCACAATGTGACAGATGGCAATTCCATCGCCAACCGGGCACATATCCAATCTTGGCCAATTATCTTTATTAGAAAATTAATAATACAAATTTTCTAGTTTTTAAATTTGGCGAAATCGAACCCGGGACATCAAAAGTCAAGTCCGAAGCCGGACCGCTAAACCGCAGAGGCGATTGCTCATTGTGTTTTCTAGAAAATGGCAAACACACAAACATCACCACATTGACCGCCTCGTTTGTGTGATGAACATTTAGATGTCTGCATTTCCGGGTCTGTTTGTTTATTAAATTTATTCTGGTATCTATTTAAGTATTTCTTTGTATTAGTTGACTAACACCCATAACACAAGCATATGATTTGCTTACTTTCATGGCTGCGACTTTCATGAACAAGGAGCGGCGCAATATAGGTGCGCGGAGCGATGCCACCCGTTTCGCTATAGGAGCATTTTTTTTGGTTGCGTGTAATTTTAAATCCGTAGACTGTAAAAAACTTCTTAAGTACTTATTTGAAAGGAAAAGAGTAACGAGAAATTTTTATTTACTTTATTAGATGGCCAAGGGAACTTATGTGGATAAGGATTAATACTGATTACTAGAAATAAGCTTTCGAAAATAAGGTTTTGAACATATTTTTCAAAACTAAAAGTCTGTAAGTTTATTTTTTTGTAGGCCTTTTTATGATATACATGTCTACAGTACATTATTTTGGTGTATGTACGGTTTAACAAGCGTATGCAATGTAAGCGACCGAAAATCGTTTTCGGCGTAACAAAATATGGAATTTTCTCTACTATTCAGATACTTAATTAAAATGAGTTGTATATATATAAAACCCTACGGGAATAAATTGTCTAAACAACAGCGAAAATCGCATCAAAATTCGTTGCTAAGTTTTAAAAATCTAAGCATCTATAGGGACAGACATAGGAAAGCGACTTTGTTTTACATTGTGTATGATTGCACCTATTTCAACATTCGTATCGTTCAAGAATATAGCTTTACCTTTTGCGCGCACTTTGGCCTATCCATTTATATTATAGTATACCATAGGAACCCATGTAATAGGACAAGAGTAGGCTATGTGTCATACCTGATCATAATCTATCTGTTTTAAAAATGACTGCAAAATCCAAACAGCTATATTGTCGTTACGAAACAAACACCCACATATCAAAACTTTTGCGTTTATAATTTTACCTGGTATAAACAAAAACGTGTTATGTTCGTTATCCTATGAATTAAACATTGTTGTAAGTAAAATGTAATTCAACTTTTTGCTTGGTTCAAGGTTGTGAGTTTGGAACATTTTGTATAAGCATTATATTTATTATGTCAACAACGGTTTGTAGAAGCAGCAACTGTATGAATCGTACATATTTTTTTCCAATATAAAAACTAGCTGACCCGGCAGACGTTGTTTTGCTACTTTTTTTAATGTGATTTTAGTGAAAAAAAATTGGTGGGAGTTACCCTTGTCACTTAAAGGTATGAAAAAAAGATAGCCGATTCTCGGACCTACAGAATATGCTCACAAAATTTTACGAAAATCGGTCTAGCCGTTTCGGAGAAGTTCAATCATGCACATTGAGACTCGAGAATTTTATATATTAGATTTAATTAGATTTTAGTAAAAAATGGGGTGAATTATCCCTCTGTCACTTAGTGGTATAAAAAATAGATGTTGGCCGATTCTCAGACCTACTGAATATGCTCACAAAATTTCATTAAAATTGGTGAAGCCGTTTCGAAAGAGTTCAGTCACGCACACCGTGACACGAGAATTTTATTTATTAGAAGATAAATATGTTAAACGGTACGCTCAAGTTACAAAACGTTCGCAAAACGTAACGGACATGGTCCCATCATGTTACGACTTAGTACCTTGTACGTTGTGTCTACGTGTAGTTTGTATGTTGTTTTGTGCATGACAAAATGTCTTACAAACAAACTTCCTATACCGTTCCGCATATTATATGATGCTATGCGCCCTAAAGTGCGGTGTCTCGTCAGGGATTTCTACGATTCATCGTGCGTCGTCGTAGGTTTCACGATGCGACGCCGCAACGTAATGTTCTGCAATGAGGTACATCTTTGGTTGCTCTGCTTACAAAAATGGTATTATCTTCTTATATTTGTAAGTTAATATATAGCAATAAGCAGCTTGCCGATTGTCACTTAAATTTACAAACTGAGAACAGCGAAGAATTTTATGCTAATTAACATACGCAGATACAAAGTGAGCACAGTGTAGTCGTCTGTCCACTTGGCTATCTGTGCACTTAGCGCAGGTTACCAGTGGTTGCCGAAGGTGGAGGGAGTCAAACATTTGGGAGAAGCTTTGGATTTGCTGAAAGTAGAGCTGAAATAAAGATCATGATAAGCTTATAAAACAAGCAATCGATTATGTAAATAAGCAAGAAAATAATCGAATTATATCTACATGTATTTATAGCACATACAATATAAATATAGTATGTAAACGTCTTCGCCACGGTATTCCTGAAGGCAGAGGTAATAACCAGGGTATCTTTGATTAGTCGAAAGTACTTCAATTTATAGCCAATCTGATACACGTCCAATCCTGGCGACATTGTGTTTTTTTGAGATCCCTAGCTAACACCGACGCTAAATCTGCTACACTTAAACATACTTGTAGAAGATAAATACCTGTCATATTAGTTATGTGTTTACTATGAAATAAATACTAAGTATAACAATACAAAATGACATAACGATAATGTCACATAATGTAACTTGAAATGTTTGCTATTGTCTGAATTATGAATGTACACAAATTTTGGATACTTCAACAATGGCATTTATACAATAAAAACTTCATCATAATAATTAGTGAATACGGACCATCATAGCGCACAGCTACTTCAATAAACAATAGTTATGTTCCAGTGATTCATTGAATTATTTGTAAATCAATGCCAAAGAATGTGTTTTGGGTAACCAAAAATTTAAAACTACATACAAAGCTCTACAATGTGTACAAAGTATAGGAAGTAGGTACAGAAATATTTCTAGTAACACTAAAATAAAAAAAAAACAGTAATAAGTAATAAAATTCCCAACAAAACTAACATTTTATGTAGCTAAAAACGATCTCGATCAAGTCAGCTTTTAAACAAAACAAACCGTATCCAAATTGGTCCATCCTTTCAAAAGCTATGAAGCCACAGACATACACGTCTAACCTACAATGTCTCTCTTTTTCCGTCCGGGGTTATAAATTAAGGGCAATTGTTTTATATGAGGCTTATGTGATAATCCTAAAATTGAAAACTTTCAGAAACCCCCGACAAAAGCTAAAATGTGGCTAAATAAAAAATGTGGCTAAAATCCATCTCTATCACAAAACAAAAAATTCGCATCAAAATCGGTCCATCCGTTCAAAAGCTATGATGCCACAGACAGGCAGAAAGACAGACAGATGGACACAGACTCACGCAAGCATCTACGCACTTACGCACGACGCACGTCTGATTGGCACTTAATTCTGACTAACACGGGGTATTATGCCGTTTGGATGTATGGTAACATGAAAGCGATTTTCGCGCACAACCTTTTCCACTTTGGATCACTTAGTTACTACTGATATACACTTACAAATGGTACAATCTTGTGTATAGAAAGTGCTACAAAAAATAAAAGCTATTTTATTTGGTTTTTATATATTATATCATGTGATGTTAGTTTAACTGGTATGTTTGTATGTATGGTATATTTGTTGGTACAAATGAACATTAGCTAATTATCCCCGATTGTTAAATTTAGCATTACGAATTGAAGGACGCCTCTCACAAACTTTGTTTTTTATTTGAAAGAGGGCAGAAGAGCTTGTGCTTTATGGTGAAAGATCGTTACCAGTCTCGAGCATCCGTAAAACTAGGGAAATCACTCTTAAGGACCTCTGAAGAAATAAAAAAAATACTGGCCTGGATAAGTTCTTCAAAGATATACGTGGTGAAAAGAAAAAATTGCGTAGCGGAGAAACCTCTTTTATCAAGACGGCCTGTTAGTTTTTAATGCGATATTTCAATATGGCTATTAAATGTAAAGACTGTCTGAAGATAACTTGAAAAAAAAGTAATATTACTATAAAAACAACTTTAATTACTTTTACGACAACTTTAATTACTTAAGACAAAAGAAAAATTAAATATGGCGGACTTTTTGTTTGTACTACTAGACTTGAACAGACTTTTATTTTCTTTAACTTAAATGACAATTAAATGTAATAGTATAGATGAGCGGACATGATGGAGACGGAAGGTGGTCGTCGTAATTCCTTAACCTAACATTATCATATCATTTCTAGATTATGCGATACGCCTTCTTTTGTACTTCTCAGCCCCACAGCCAATAGTCCTTACAAGTAAAAGCATGTTAAGTTTTTATTATGAAAACTTAAGTGTTGTCTTTAAAATTACTTCAACTGAATAAAATAGCTTCACAAAAGAAAAAAAAAACACGGGTTGCACTCCGGGACTGCCGGCAGAAGTGAAAACTTGAATACATATTAACGTTGTGCATTTTTGATATTTTGGAAATGTTAGGGAATAATTTGGCACGAATTGCTTTAATCATCAGTATGAAAGTGCTTTCATTTATGTGGTAGAATACAATATTCATTTATTGCGCTATCGTACACAAATACGACAACACGAACATATGCGCAAGCGCCCTGCGCCGTCTAAACGAAACAGCAGGAATAGGCATACATTTTCGCTGCGCCGTAGAAAGAGAGGGGGATACTTCCTCCCCTAAGTTGCGCCGGCTGTTTACGGAGAGTACCTAATCCGTCTTACAATTTTCGATCAGGCCACGTGTTCTGACGCGAGTTTAGAAGTTTTTACTCATTTTAAAAGAAGTGCGCTACGCCGCTTGAGAAGTTTTCACTTCAAAAAATTAAATCGATTTCATCCGGTAAAAATAAAGTGTTATGTAGTGTATCGTAAGGACGGAAAAGAAAATCTACTCCAAATATTATTTCACGCCTCATGGAATAAAAAACTAAATTACAGTAAATCCAAGTACTATCGCTTCCAAAGCTGATCGTCTTCGTTCCGGATCAGAGGTGGCTTTAATGCTCCTGCTCTGTCGGAACGGTATCGTCTAACTCAATACGAAATTCTACATTGAAAATTCGCTTTCCATATTAAATTTATTGGAGTAATGATCAAGATTATTAGTGTACAATGTGAAGTGTCATATTCGATTTAAGCGCAGGTAAAAACAATGATAACTACAGTTGAAAATTTTCAATTAACTCATTAGAGGCAATTTAAATGGAAGACCCACAAAAACACTAGTTTTTTTATGATATTGAAAGGCAAACAAGTAGATGGATTTCCGGATGGTAATAAACTCTCGGCGCCTAGAGACACTAAAGGAGGAATGGTGGGTTGCCAAACTGAGACCGGGATGTTAGGCCTCGAGTAAAAGTAAGTTTAGCGGCTACCTTACCCTCCTAACCGAAACACGTCAAAGGCAAGCATTGGACGTTATGGTGGCAGGATTATGTAAGGCGGTGGTACCAATCCGGGTAAGTCGCTGCGAAACTCTACCACCTAGTAGGATGTCACGGTGTTAGTGACTGAAGGCCTTTTACGAGCTGCCTGGCAGGAAGGCAGATGGTCTACTCCGCAAAGGAGCCCGGACCAACACGGGAAGAGGCCAAGCTAGTGGTAGAGTGCTGTGCAGCAACTTGCCCTATAGAGATTCACCTGTACACAGGTAAAACACCTGTTCCTGCCGCTATAGTGAAACACAAAATGCATGATATATATACTTACATAACCTAATCTTAAAAGTTTATTTAATTGTTATTGTATTAAACTATTTTGATTTTAATTGTTTTCTCTCATATAAAATTCATGTAAATTTGTTATTTTTATTATTATATTATAATATTTCATTAGATAATGTTACAACAAAAAAAACTGTATGATAAAATCTGCTAAGGAAGAGTGAGACCACCTGACACAAGTATTTATTAAATACTTAATAGGTTGATCTCAACAAGTGATTCAAATAATGAAACTATTTTTAAAGAAATAAAAAAAGTAAAAGAAATAAACAATTTTTTAATTTAATAATGCCGGAGTCATGTTCGGGTCCGAAAGATAGGATCATGAAAAAAAGCACCTTGGAATCACGACCGAGTAATCGGGTACCAAACATGTAAAAATAGAACAATGAAGATATGTATTAGAAACAATGGTAAGTCAAATTGATAAATTCAACTTTTGTAGTTGGTTGGTAAGATTACTGATGAGTGTCTAACACATTAAGGCCCCATACTTAGTTAGCCAGAAGAGCCACACGCCGCACTCCCCCGTTCCATGATTGCTATGAAATATTGCGTAAAGTAAACGTCTTAAGCGACAAATCACTATTTTTGACACTGTAAAAGTAATTTGAAAAAAAGTATAAAAACTGAAACACTTATCTTTTAGGTATAGTACCTAACTATGTTTATGTAAATCTGGTGTCGATATTTTCATAATTGAAGTAGACAGTTAGGTTTTGCTTTTCAAAAAACTTTTTGATTTTTTTCTATCGAGCAATCTGAAATGAATTGTGTTTTGGAAACACTAGTCTTATAAAGCATATTCATGTTAATCTTGTTTATTTTTGTCAACAAGATCCACGATTGCTTTGTATGAAAAAAAAAACATTATACTGCTGACGTATTGTAGCATACATGGACCCTTAAAGTAAAAGGTTTAGGTTTCAAGTAACAAAAACAATTAATGGAATCCCTGCTCTTTACTATATATGCTACTTCATTGAGATTTTCATACAAATTTCAATTTTCATACCCCGCTATTTATTTTTTGGGGTTGATTTTTGAAAAAAATAATTAGCATGTGTTTAAACTTGGGTTTTTGACTATATATATCACAATCGATCCTGCAGTTTAGATCTGACAGTGTTAGAGACACAGACTTTTTCATTTATAATATTAAAAGAAAACACGGCCTAACTTATTAATATAAAATTCCCTAAACAACCTTACTGTCGCAAGAAGCGGCCGAAGGACAGTTTTTTAACCGGTTTTGGAAAATAGAGGATATACTATACGTATATCTATTTTTACGTCGTTTGTGAACCGATTTCAAAAATACTTTTTTCATTCGTACTTCCGAGTTGCTCTCATAGCTACCAAATTAGGACCTGATGATGGATTCCCAGGGAAATCGTCAAAAAATATTAGTTATATGTTGGTGTTAGTAGATGACGTAATCACTGAAATAGGGGTCGAGTGTTTTGCTCTTTACTGCAATTAAATTTTTTTCGCCTCTGTGGTCTAGCGGTTCACGTGTTGGACTTGATTGCATGAGGTCCCGGGTTCGAATCCCAGGTCGGAAAACAAAAAGAAAATTAGGAAAATGCTGCTCGAGATTGGATATGTGCCCGGTTGGCGATGTGCTTGCCACCAATCACATTATGGGACTTAGTGTCTTTAGCTAGGTGCCCTGGTTGTGCCTCTGCCTACATCTTCGGGGATGTGGATGTGAAGATACTTTTTTTGATTATTTTGTAAATAATAGGTGGTTACTTTATGAAAGGCATATATTATGTCGCCTATTTATTGTCAATCAGACTGAATTTGAGTGTGTGTGCATGCGTGCGTGTGTGAGCGCGTATGTGTGATGTCAAAAATGAAGCAGCTGTTACGGAATTCAAATTTCTTAACGAATATTTTTAATATTATAAATCCGCATGGAATAAAAACTAAATAAAACTAATCTAAAGCAAGTTCAACTTAAGTCTCGGAGGATAAGCGTTTTTCTTCCGCGTCTGAGATAGTTTTAATGCCAGCCTTGATAGGATGCCGTTTAGAGATTTTGCACCAGAAATGCCTTAAGTAATTTATAATGAAGTACTGAGAAATCCACTTAGGCTCGTGTCTATTTAACGATGTAAAGAAAACTGGATAAGTATATATTTTTTTATCTACGTAAAATAACTTAAAACTGAATTCAATTTCAAATTAAGAATTCAAGCGAACAAAATTCTAAAAATATATTTTGGATTTTGGTCAAATTTGAATGCGAGTGATAAAAGAAAACATCAAAATTTGTAAATTCCATGAGTTCTCAGACACAACATACAAAACACCTATAACATATCGGTCGTAAAAGAACAAACATATTCATTTACCGTCTTAAGAAAAAAAATAGGCCAAAGTACGTGAAGTTTCAACCTGTTGTTATAGTCTTTATTATACTGTGACACAGACTATAATATTACTTTGCAATTAACTATTATAAAATATTAATTAACTTTACAATTATTACTTTGGTATTTGCTTATTAGTAAGATGTTTAAAGCTTGGCTATGCGTCTGTTAAATGTTCCGGATATTTATGGTTAAATCTAGGATAATAATTATTATTTATTAACATCAACGTCCGTACTGGTATCGCTTTAACTAATTATAATTAGTATAGCATATTAAGGATCGTTGCTAGCTAATGTTACAAATAATTTACCATAAATAATTAGTGAATGTTTTGTCAAGTTAAATACACTTAATGAAAATGAGTGACTAGTAAAGTTTATTTTTTTTTATTTGAAACACATATTTTTACTCGAAACCGGAGTTTTCTACTGAAAATTTGTTATTGTAATAATATTTAGTTCTAAGTAAGTAAATACGAGTAGATTATTAATAACAAGGTTGGAAAATTACACAATTTGATCTAACCTCAAAGTAAGCAAATTTTATGCTTGTAATAAGATAAGAGTGTCAGTCAACGATACTAATACATAAAAATACTTAAATAAATACCAGTAACTATACTTACATTAAATAGCCGCCTCCGTGGTCGAGGGGATAGCGTAAACGCATGTACGTACGTCCGTAGCCTAACGCCTCCGACAAACCGCGACGCTTGGGTTCGATTCCCGATGGGGGCAAAAATTTGTGTATTAATCATTTTAATGTATATTTCCGGGTCTGAGTGGTAATTGAATTTATCCTAGTATCTAGTTAATTATTTTTATGTATTGGTATCGTTATTAACACTCATAACGCAGCATATACTTGTTTACTTTAGACTTAGATCAAATTGTCCAATAACATTTGTTTATTTATTGTTTTTTTTTATGTAATAAACACCCAGAAATACAGACATCAGTATTATTTATTACATAATTGCCTGCCCCGTTCGGGAATCGTCCTCGGAAAACCTATGTATATTCTTATAGTTATATATGTATAACCTTATTTAGTCTGAAGCCTTTTAAGCTTATCTTAAAAACCATTTATTAAGTCCTCTAAGATCGTGGTTCGTACTCTGTCATTAAAGCTTTTGTTTGTTTGAATAGCAGTCGCGGTCACAAACAATGGGAACTTTCTTAAAGACGTTCCAACTTATTTGTATGGGAGCTGTGAAGGGAATTTCCTATCGTTCTGATTCTTTTTAATTAAAATACAGGATGAGTATTAATGTTTTACTGCTTACTACGGTATTTGTCAAGTCCTCGGCCGGATTTTTAATACTGTTTTTTCATTTCCTGCCTCCATTATTATGTTCCGGTTTGAAAGGATGGGTGGCCGGTAAACTAAACTTTTTTTTATGATAATGGAAGGCAAACAAACAGACGGATTTCCTGATGGTAAGAAATTCACGCCGCCTAGAGACACCAAAGGTGGTAATGGTGCGTTGCCAACCAGAGATCGGGATGTTAGGCCTCAAGCAAAAGTAAGTTTACTAGCTACCTTACCCTCCGAACCGGAACACGTCATGACGTTATGGCGGCAGGAATAGGTAAGGCGGTGGTACCAATCCGGGCAAGTCGCTGCGAAACTCTACCACCTAGTCAAATGTCACGATATTAGTGACTTTAAGCCTTTTACAAGCTGCCTGGCAGGAAGGCAGATGGTCTATTCTGCAAAGGAGCCCGGACCAACTCGGGGAAAAATAACCAATAATTACCCAAAAGTCTTAACATTCTTAAAGTTAGCAACGCATATTTAACATCTTTAGTGGATATTCACGATTTTTATGTATCTGTTTGTCTATAATACAAAAAAATACCTGAGTTTATAGGATTTTTATTTATGAATTCTTAAATATAAATTGTTTTTAAAATTAGTAACGATTTTGCAAACTGCTTATAGTAGACATTCAATATGTTTTATGTCTGCAACTTATTCAAGAATTGTGGGGGTCAGGTATATAGTTCTTTATGTGAGAATATTTGATCATCATATGTTTAGTAGGATGTCATAAAATGGTTCTAGTTTCTACGCTTTGGAACTGTGAATCTCTGATGATGGTGGATGATGAGGGTTCCGTTGTTAAATTTTAATATTTCGCGTTAATACGCAAGAATAGAAACTGAAAGATTCAAGTTCTCTGTGAAGGTGGTGAATCTCTGTTGCTAAGAAACTACAAGGAAGTTACTCTTTTACTTACATTAATGTGTGCTTTAGCTTCCGTCAAAAAGAGGAGTGTGTTTTTGTGTGTTTGTGTGTTTGTCGGTAACATCATAACTTTAAAACGAATGGGTTGATTTTGATGTTTTTTTGTTTTAAAGTTGTAACCATCGCAACCCTTCTTAGCTAATTTTCATGTAAGATTTATTAGGGTTGTTAAACTTTTATAATTAATACATCATTGCACTATACCTGCTGTCTGCCAAGGCTAAGATTTTATTATACGAATTAAACTTCATATTAGCTTGCCAATGTTAAACTTTCAGCGTTTGATAAATGCTAAACGTCTAACAGAATGATGAGCTTTCTACAAATTTAAAACCTTTAACTTTTTTAACATCATCATGTACACATGATAAAAATAGGCCTAAGTACGTGAAGTTTCAACCTGTTGTTACAGTCTTTATTATACTGTGACACAGACTATAATATTACTTTGCAATTAACTATTTTAAAATATTAATTTTAGTATCTTCACGCCCATATCCCCGAAGAGGTAGGCAGAGGCACAACCAGGGCACCCACGACTAGCCGAAGACACTAAGTCCCACAATGTGATAGGTGGCAAGCCTATCGCCAACCGGGCACATTTCCAATCCCGACCAACATTTTTTATTAGAAAATTGAAAAAATCCAATTTTGGGTTGGCCGACCCGGGATTCGAACCCGGGACCTCGTGCAGTCAAGTCCAACACCCGGACCGCTAGACCACAGAGGCGACTACTTTTAATTTTACAAATTTCGGTAAAGTTTTCTACTGAAAATTTATTATTGTAATAAAATTTTGTTCTAAGTAAGTAAATACGAGTAGATTAATATATAACAAGGTTGGAAAATTACACAATTTGATCTAACCTCAAAGTAAGCAAATTTTATGCTTGTAATAAGATAAGAGTGTCAGTCAACGATACTAATACATAAAAATACTTAAATAAATACCAGTAACTATACTTACATTAAATAGCCGCCTCAGTGGTCGAGGGGTTAGCGTAAACGTACGTACGTACGTACGTAGCCTAACGCCTCTAAGAAAACGCCAGGTTCGGGTTCGATTCCCGATGGGGGCAGAAATTTGTGTGATAATCATTTTAATGTATATTTCCGGGTCTGGGTGGTAATTGAATTTATCTTAGTATCTAGTTAATTATTTTATGTATTGGTATCGTTATTAACACCCATAACGTTAGCATATAATGCTTGATTACTTTAGAGTTAGATCAATTTGTCCATTAACATTTGTTTATTTATTGTTTTTTTTTTATTTTTTATGTAATAAACACCCAGAAATACAGACATCAGTATTATTTATTACATAATTGCCTGCCCCGTTCGGGAATCGTCCTCGGAAAACCTATGTATATCCTTATCTAGTCTGAAGCCTTTTAAGCTTATCTTTAAAACCATTTATCAAGTCCTCTAAGATCGTGGTTCGTACTCTGTCATTAAAGCTTTTGTTTGTTTGAATAGCAGTCGCGGTCACAAACAATGGGAACTTTCCTAAAGACGTTACAACTTATTTGTATGGGAGCTGTGAAGGGAATTTAATATCGTTCCGATTCTTTTTTATTAAAATACAGGATGTGTATTAATGTTTTACTGCTTATTACGGTATAAGTCAATTCCTCAGACGGATTTTAATACCGTTTTATTATTTCCTGCCTTCATTAACAAGGGTGGCCGGTAAACTTACCCAACAGTCTAACCATTCTTAAAGTTGGCAACGCATATTACACATCTTTAGTGGCTATTCATGATGTTTATTTTTCTGTTATTTATATATTATTCTATAATAAAAAATACCTGAGTTTATTGGATATTTTATTTTATTCTTAAATATAAATTATTTTTAAAATTAGTAACGTTTTCGCAAACTGCTTACAGTAGTTATTCAGTAATGTTATTTCATGTCTGAAACCTATTCAAGAATTGTGGGGTCAGGTTTATAGTTAGGTGAGAATATTTTGATGATCATAGCTTTAGTCAGATAACAAAGATGTCATAAAATAGTTCTTTGCTTTGAAACTGTGGATCTTCGATGATGGTGGATAATGAGTCTCGTTAAATTTTAAAATTTTACGTTTATATGAAAAAATAGAAGCTGTGAAAGTTTCATGTTCTCTGTATAGGTGATGTCTGGCAATATAGTCGTAATTTCTTATATTATTACTAAGAAAATACAAGGAAATTACCCTTTTACTTACATTAATGTCAGCTTTAACAACCGCCAGAAAGCAAAAATATTTGACTTTTTTGTGTGTTTGTCAGTAACATCGTAACTTTTGAACGAATGGATTGATTTTAATGCGGATTTATGGTTTGAAAGATGACATTTTTCTTAGCTAATGTGCATGTAAATTTCATCAGGGTTATTGATTTTTTTTTTTAATTTTTATATCTTTGCAATATACCTGAGCGGCGGTCTGCCAAAGCTAAGATTATATTATACGAATTAAACTTCATATTAACCTGCCAATCTTAAACTTTCAGCCTTTGATAAATGCTAAAGGTCTAACAGAACATATATTTCGAGCTAAATGAGCTTTTTACAAATTTAAAACCTTTAAGTATCTTTTCCAACAATATCATAATAGTGTAAATCCTAGTTATACCTCACATTTAAATTTGGAAACCCGTGGCCTATTTTAAACAATTATGTAGACGATTTCAATCAAGTTTCACGGAAATGAAAGAGTTCTTTTAAATCTGGTAGAAATGAAATATGTAAAGGCGAGGAAATGAAGCCGAAAGGGTTACGTAATAGGTTTAACCGTGCAATCTCTGGTCGAATCGATCGGAAGCGGCGCTCTGCAATATTAATCAGACCGTTCTGGCCAGACACCATCGATTTTCACTTAACTACACCTTTGACGAATTGACGCCTTCATGGGAAACCCAAGGTCGATACATAACATAAACTATAACAAGTTTTGATATATTGTCTCTGTGATCTAGCGGTCCGGGTGTAGGACTTGACTTCATAAGGTCCCGGGTTCGATTCCCAGGCCGGGAAATAGAAAGAATGGTTTTTCATTGTTTTTAATGTTGCTCGGGATTTGATATGTGAACAGATGGCGATAGGCATGTCACCTATCACATTGCGGGAATTATTGTCTTTCGCTAGTCATGGGTGCCCATGGGTGCCATTTCTTTTCTTTTCTTCTTTATTAAATCAAAGGTATATTCGCCCTTGAATTTTGATGATGTTTTTAAATAAAAATACAGCTCTAATGGTGATTACTGTCTTTTTATATTTGATATCGATAAAGCAGGCGGCTCTCATGATAGAGAAAGTTGTCTATTGACATCATAGATGTTACTGGAGATTTGTTATAGGACAGGATTAAATTTCCGTGTATGCATGCCTGCCGCTTCCCTCGTCCTCTAGCATTCTAGCATGGAACAAGATAAAGTGAAACATTGTCGCTATAAAAGCAGGAATGAGTAAGGCAGTTGTCGTGGTAGAGCTTTCCAATATCTACCTCGTTACTAGTATGATTTCACAATACAGTAATTTAAATTCCTGGATTATAGCAAATGGTGCTATCGGCATATCGTAAACTAAATACCTTTATACGTAAACTAATACGTACTCGGTGCGGTAACAAAACTTACTTTAATGATTACTTACTTGGTGACTGACTTATTCTTTAATGACGCTACATAATATATTGTTCTTATTTCAAAACTTGTAAGTATTATTTAAACTAATAAAAAGCGGTCAAGTGCGAGTTGGACTCGTCCATGAAGGCAGCTGTCATCATATTATATTATGATAATAATAAATAATATAAATATAATATA
>NJDD01006480.1:9998-23138 GCA_002245505.1 Calephelis nemesis | reverse complement strand
TCTAGAAACAAGTTCAATAAATAAATGCTTGTAAACACAAAGTTCAATTTTTGGATTTGGTGCACCAAGAGCGAACTATCTATGGAAACAATCGACTGTAATTAAGGCACAATGGTCGGTCAGTTGGCACTAAATTTCCATTATGTCACTGGGGCGCATACACTCACACATTAAATTTTTAACATCCCCATAAAAATACCTGTTGGGGCTAAAAACAACTCCAATAAAAAATGCTTGTAAACACAAAGTTCAATTTTCGGATTTGGTCCAACAAGAGCGACTATCTATGAAAATAATCGGCTGTAATTAAGGCACAATGGTCGGTCAGTTGACACTAAATTTCCATTATATCACTGGGGCACATACACTCACACATTAAATTTTTAACATCCCCATAAAAATACCCGTTGGGGCTAAAAACAAGTCCAATAAAAAATGCTTGTAAACACAAAGTTCAATTTTCGGATTTGATGCAACAAGAGCGAACTATCTATGGAAACAATCGGCTGTAATTAAGGCACAATGGTCGGTCAGTTGACACTAAATTTCCATTATGTCACTGGGGCACTACCGACGTTGACAAATTACAGCGCGTCACGTTGTGGTGGACGTTTTTAAAGTTAACATTTTTACGTGGGAATTGCTTGGATATTTTATATTCGTTTCCTATTACGTCACCTCAGTGTATATACTATTTTTTAACCGAGTTCATAAAAACGAGGAGGTTCTCAATTTAGCCTTTATATTTTTTTATGTATGTTCACCGATTTCTCCGTGGTTTCATGGTCTCGTGGTTTTTTTGTTTGATGCGTAATAGTTCTGAAAAGTCTGAAAAAAGATCGGTGCATTAAAAGCCAAGTTACGCTGCGTGAAATTGTTAGTATACTATATGTTCCCAAACTAATTTATTGTTAATTGTTTTGGGAAAGTATGTACAACTTTGAACAGCTTTTGGTGTAATGTTTTAGGAAAAAAAGTATGATTTTGGTTCCTAATCAGTACGTCTTGTCTGACTGAAAAGAATTTTTAACACTTTGCGATATTTTAACTTTTAAAAACGTTACACTTTAAAAAAAAGTGTATATAATGGAATTCCACCACGTGTCGACGATGAAAAGTACAGATTTTACGAGTGTCAAGTTATGTAAGTTAAAATCCATTCGTTACTTAGAGGGAGCTAGCAGGTGAAACATGCAAAAAAGATACGTTTATATACATATACCTACTCGAAAAACATGTTCCTCTTTCTGCAGCCGAGAATAAATGACTACTATAATAAACTAGCTGTCTCGGCGAACTTTGTTTCACCCGTATATGTATGTATAGTATGGAAAATAATATATTATTATTTTTCCCATTTTCTCTGCAACTTTCCCGGTTTTTCTCTACATAAGAACCTCCTCCTGATAATAACTAACACAATAATGAAAGAATTAGCCAAATTGGTCTAGTCGTTCGAAAGTTATGCGCTTACCAACACATTTAGCGATTAATTTTTATGTTAATACGTGATGCTAAAACTTTGGACCCCTTTTTACGAAAATTGCGAGGACGCAGGAGCATAAAATTTGGCACACTTATTACAGTTAGAGATTTAGGAGAAGTGCAGAACGCTAATATTTACAATAACAATACTCATAAAGTACATTAAATCAATAAATAAAACATCACCCACACTACCATGCATTTGACACACACAAACAAATATATTGATGATAACGATAAAAGATCACAGATAAAAAGTTTAGAAACAAAGTAGTTGATCTTGAGAAATGAAGATATTTAAATTTATTATGGTCGAATTTCAACCAATGGGCGACCACTAGTTAAATCACACATTTTTGCAATAAATGCTTCAAAATCACACATTTTTGCAATCTAATACTCGCTTACTCGATCCGCCATTGTTACATGAGAACGATTCGAATCCGTAACTGTTTGGGTAAACAAAAACTACGAGTACTGTTACAGTACAAGGTCAGCACAAACGCCGATTGTTCACCGAGTTACGTCGATCACTTACATCCTGTTTCACTTTCTGATGAGTCTATTGTTACACGATAATCCAGCTGTTGACCTACACTGGTCATATTTTTACTGGATTTTACCAGTTTTTTTTATGTATGCAACTTATCCTAAAATTCACTATACCAGCTGCTGAATACTTTATTAGTTAAACCATATATATACCATATTATCTGGAGTTTTCTCTTATATTTTCCACCGTGTTGGTCCGGGCTCCTTTGCAGGATAAAGCGTCTGCCTTCCTGCTCAATAGACTGGCACGATACGAGCTGCTAAATAGTACTCTTACCTTATTAGTTGTACCATAGATATCTAGAGTTTTATCTTATAGTTTCCCCCGTGTTTGTCCGGGATCCTTTGCAGGATAGACCATCTGCCTTCCTGCTAGGCAGCTTATGAAAGGCAAGCATAGGCTTACAGTCACTAACACCGTGACATTCTACTAGGTGGTAGAGTTTCGCAGCGGCACGCCCGGATTGATACCACCGTCTTTAACCTATTCCGGCCGCCTTAACACTCAATGCTTGCCGTTGACATGTTCCGGTTCGGAGGGTAAGGAAGCATGTAAATTTACTTTTGCTAGATTCCTAATATCCCGGCCTCAGGTTAGCAATGCACTATTACCACCTTTGGTGTCTCTAGGCGACGTGAATTTCTTACCGTCAGAAAATCTGTCTGCTTGTTTGCTTCCCATTATCATAAAAAAATATAATGTGTTGTGTTATATTTGTGAACCATATTAAAAAATACAAGCCCGCTGTGTTGTTTCGCCGGATATTGTTAATCAGCTCTTTTTAATCCTGTGGTTTGTTTTATGGTCTAAGGTCCGAACCTAAGTCGGACCTTACCGATCTAGTAATAGAATGAAACGTAATTGATAGTGAATTTAATATACTTTAGAAAATCTGTTTAAATGGGTAGCCTAAAAAATCCTAGACTATTTTTGAATTAAAAAAATGTTTTATCAAATGTTGCAATAAAAGATAATAAGGCAATTTTATCCCAGAATAGTATAGACTGTAAAGCATGTGTGCGGGTTGATGGCAACATATCGCCTTGGTTTGATGTTAATATTGGCGTCAAGCAGGGTTGTGTGTTGTCAGCACGCTTGTTTATCTTATACTCGTATTTGGACAAATGTCTGCAAAGGTTAAGATCATTGAATGTGGGAATGCGTATGGGTGACCAAGTTGTGAACTGCCTGCTTTATGCAGATGATGCTGTACTTTTGGGCTCTACACCATCTGAGCTGCAAACACTGGTCACAGTTATGAAAGAAGATTGTAAAGAAAGGGGCTTACATTTGAATGCGACGAAAACCAAAATAATGGTATTTGAAAGAGATGTAGCCAGAACGGATGTAAGAGTTTTGGTTGATGATGTAGTGCTGGAACAAGTGAATGAAATTGTATATCTTGGTTGTGCTTTTAGCAGGGATGGAAGGTACACCGCGGATGTAGAGAAGAGATTGAGTGCAGGGAATAGTGTGAATGGAGCGTTGGGTAAGCTATTCCAAAGCGAGGTTTTGAGTCAAAAAGCTAGACTCGCTTTGCATAATTCTGTGCTTATCCCAACGTTATTGTATGGAAGCGAGAGTTGGTTATGTCAGAAAGATCATGAAAGTAGGATAAATGCGGTCGAAATGAGAGCACTACGGAAAATCTGTAGTGTAACGCTCGCTGACCGCATTCGCAACAGTGAGATCCGAGAAAGAGTGGGATCGAAAGAAAGTGTTGGTGTTAAAATGCGAAAGGGCATGCTCCGCTGGTTCGGGCATGTGGAAAGAATGACAGATGAAAGATTGACAAAGCAGATATACAATTCGAATGTGGATGGATGTAGGTACCCGGGGAGACCAAGGCTGACATTTCACGATCAGATCAATCGGATATTATCCGAGGGTGGTGTCAAGAGTCTCCGAAACCGGCGTGTTTGTATGAAAAGGGTAATGAATGTGAAGGAAGCAAGACAGGTTTGTCAGGATCGTGAGGTCTGGCACTCGATACTCTCTGCCTACCCCGTAAGGGACTTAGCGTGAAGATATGTATGTAATAGTATTATTAATTACATATAAATTTTCTTAACGGGGTTGTCAGGTACAAACAGGTATGTCGTTGCCAGTTACTTTGACTTGATTGAATATTAGAAAAAATATCAGCATAATGTTTGTAAACTGTTTTATTGCGAACACGTTGACATAAGGTTGCCTGAAAAAAAAAACGGGAAAATTACATATCATTTTGAAAAATAATTATAAATATTCTGTCCAGGACTTTTTAAACCACTTTAATGTGTTTTTTAATATCCTATATTTACTTTTAAATGTGTTTCATTCTGTTATCAGGTCGATGTAGGTTCGGATCTTCTACTACATAAAAGAATGCTATATAAACGCGTCAAACGTAGGTAATCCTTTGTATGGTCTAAGTGAAATAAAATATTATTCTTTTCTATTCACAAAAGAAATAGCCCGGAATCTTAAATTATTATTACCACGAGTGTCACGTGGCGAAACTGTGATACTAAATTTCCTAAATCGCGGAACACGA
Organism: Calephelis nemesis; assembly: GCA_002245505.1. Lineage (NCBI taxonomy): Eukaryota > Metazoa > Arthropoda > Insecta > Lepidoptera > Riodinidae > Calephelis > Calephelis nemesis. Next base: position 18,564 of record NJDD01006480.1, on the reverse strand, counting down.
CAAATGCCAGCACTGACGCTTGACGCTTTGGAGGCAGGAAAACGTTACGCGGTAGTGACTGATTGGTACTAATCAAAGAGAGTCAATTAGTTTTATTACCCAGGTTGTTAGAACCTTATTGAAAAGGCGGGGGCGGTGATTACTTTTCAGGTGACCTACTTGCCTCTTTTTCTATAAAAATTCAAGGGTTGTACATAATACTATCAAAAAATGCATTGCTTGCCTTATATCCATAAATAAGCTATCTGCAACTAAAAGTTACTTTAAATCACTTCAAGTATATAACAAAGAACAAAACAAAGAGATGGACAAAAAATAATTTTAATAAGTGCCGATTTCACATATTAAACTTGTACATACTTACATATTTTACATGAAACTTTATTTGACTCGGCAATTATGAAAATGTGTAGATTCTAATTTCATAAAAAAACTTATTTTTGTGACAATCTTTTATCAAATTAACCCGAACACAATAGGATAAGGTTGAGTATTACAGTTATTTATAAGTTTCTATAAAAAAATATTTTTGTGTCAAGCTTTTATCAATCTAACACAAACACGATCTGGATAATGGTTAGGATTTTCGTATAAATAACTTTTTATCAAAATTATTTTAAATTTTATTTTGTGACAAGCTTTTATTATTTCAAGCACTTTTTATGTAGAATTTTTTGAGATCTTGTTGCCTCTTTGCGGTTCAATCATCACATCAACTTCATGTCACAAAAAATGCATTGTCATCCAATAAACACATACGTCATGCAAAATTTGAGCTGCAGTATCCGCGAAGTGAATAATAAACTTGCAACATTACACCCGGACAAACATACGTACATATAATACATACATATCTTCACGCCAAGTCCCTTACGGGGTAGGCAGAGAGTATCTGGCACACGATCCTGACAAACCTGTCTTGCTTCATTCACATTCATTACCCTTTTCATACAAACACGCCGGTTTCGAAGACTCTTGACGCCACCCTCGGATAATATCCGATTGATCTGATCGTGAAATGTCAGCCTTGGTCTCCCCGGGTAGCTACATCCATCATTCGCATTGTATATATCTGTTTTGTCAGTTTTTCATCTGTCATTCTTTCCACATGACCGAATCAGCGGAGCATGCCCTTTCGCATTTTAACACCAACAATTTCTTTCAATCCCACTCTTTCTCGGATCTCACTGTTACGAATGCGGTCAGCGAGCGTTACACCACAGATTTTTTGTAGTGCTCTCATTTCGACCGCATTTATCCTACTTTCATGCTCTTTCTGACATACCCAACTCTCGCTTCCATACAATAACGTTGGGATAAGCACAGAATTATGCAAAGCGAGTCTAGCTTTTTGACTCAAATACATATACTCGTAATAAAAGCTTGTGAAATGCTGCTATTTTGACAATTACAAATAGAAGCATGAATTATATTTGTCTCTAAGGAATGTATATTAAATATGCTTAGTAACACATACACTATGCAATCATTAGTTGTGCAGAATATTTATGCAGAATTTAACACGTCATTGGTTGATGTGTGCGAGGTGTATATTTTACTATCCGCCATTGCTGCATAATGTAATTTATCTGCTGTGTCTGCATAATACATTTCAAGGTTTGGTATGAAACTAGTTACTCTTAAATCCAATTACCAATAATGTAGTAATTTTTTAATCTTTTATTAATTTGTACGACAAGGTTAAACTTCCGGCGGAGAGAATATGATAATAATAATATAATAAATATCATTGGACAAGTCACACAAATTTAATCGAGCCCCAAAGTAATATTTATATGGGTGTTAGTCAACGATACTATTACGTATAAATACTTAAATAGATACCAGAATACATTTAATAAACAAAATTGTAATTGGTATTAAAATGGCCGTAGTAATAGATTAAAGTGATTGCAGAGGAAGGTTTATGTGTATATTTTATACCGGTGCGAAGCCGGGGCGAGCCGCTAGTGTATGTATATTATGTAAGATGACGTGTGCGCGCAAATGTTTCTCTACACTCTAATGTTTAAGTTATTTGGTCACTTTATAGTAATTGTTTGTACTTTATAAACTACTAGAAATTCACCCCGGCTTTGCACGGGTGTAAAATATACATATAAACCTTCCTCTTTAAACACTTTATCTATTTAAAAAAACCCGCATCAAAGTCGGTCGCGTAGTTTGAAAGATTTAGGCATACAAAGGGACATAGGGACAGCGAACGCGACGTTTTATACTATGTAGTGAAGAAACTTATGACTTGTGAAGCACACACTACAAAACAAAAAATAATGGACTGACTGACTAATAGATTCATCCGCCGTCACCGTAAGGCAAATCTTACATACAAGTACTTACATTTAGTTTCAAGATGCGTATACAGTCTGAAACATTTAATCTTTTTTTTTCTTATAATACTGGAAGGCAAACAAGCAGACGGATATCCTAATGGTAAAAAATCTACGGCGCCTAGAGACACTAAAGTGGTAATGGTGCGTTGTCAACCTGAGGCCGGGATGTTAGGCCTCGAGCAAATGTAAATTACCGGTTACCTTACCCTCCAAACCGGAACACGTCATGACGCTATCCCGGCAGGAATAGGTAAGGCGGTGGTACCAATCCGGGTGAGTTTTTATCTGTTTGTGGCCACCCGGAGAGTCACTTCCATTTGCACATTAATAGTAAGAAATAAACACTAACTACGTTACATCAAATGTGTTATTTAGGCTGTCAACTTGAGACGGATATTTAAAGCTTATAACACAAGTGAAAAAGAACCGGCGCTGTTCTCAAAACTGGAACAGGATAGTGTCAAACATTTACAATACATATAAGTAATAAAAAATGAGTAATGACTATTGAATGAAATGATAAATATAAATGTAAATAATGAATATTTGTTAATAATATGAATTCATATGAATACAAAAGCAAATGACTTAAACAAATTAATGACAATGGCAACACATAAAATTGTAACGGCCCGAACACCAATCAGGATCCTATCTGGTACATAAACTGCTGTTTAATCTGCATTTATCTTTTTTAAGACTTTTGATGTGATTGTGTACCCTCGCCGTCGGGGTCGTTTATGATGTTGCTTCTAGATTCTATACTTCTTATCGTCGGTGCTTGGTGGAATTCCATTCTTGATGCAATTTATTTAGAAATACTTGTACTTTCCACAATTTATTTTATAATTTTTTATTTTTATGATTTAGCCAACCGGTTTCGCTATACAAGCATCATCAGGTTTGTTATATAGCCCTGATGATGCTTGTATAGCGAAACCATTTAAGCGAAATCGTTTAAATTTAATAAACACCCAGACCCGGAAATGCAGACATCTAAATGTTTATCACACAAATGCCTACCCCCAATCCCAATCGAACCGGAGCCTCGCGGTCGGTCGATGAAGTTAGGCGTGTACTCTAGCCACTCGACCAACGAGGTGGTCATATAACATCTACGCTGTCAATAAGCGCAGGGCAACAAACCTGATGATGTTTGTATAGCGAAACCGTTTGGCTAAATCATAAAAATAAAAAATAATAAAATAAATTGTGGAAAGCACAAGTGTTTCTAAATAAATTGCATCAATGCTGCTTCTAATTTTGGGTGTTATGGAAAAATCAAAGCTGTGGTATTATAGTGTAAGGTTCGGTATATAAACGAACAAGCACATCCTCTCCTGATAGTAAAAAGGACTGGGCGCTTATTGACAGCGTAGATGTTATATGACCGCCTCGTTGGTCGAGTGGCTAGAGTACACGCCTAACTTCATCGACCGACCGCGAGGCTCCGGTTCAATTGGGATTGGGGGTAGGCATTTGTGTGATGAACATTTAGATGTCTGCATTTACGGGTCTGGGTGTTTATTAAATTTATTCAGGTATCTATTTAAGTATTTCTATTTACCAGTATCTTTGACTAACACCCATAACACAAGCATTTAATTTGCTTAATTTGGTGTTAGATTCAATTCGTGTAACTTGTCCAGGAATATTTATTATTATACACACACTACACACTAAATTTGCTACACAATCTTGTGGTACCTATACGGGTAATTTACATCGCATAACCTACCTAGAACCTAATAAACCCTCTATTCTACATAAAGGACTAGGATCAAAGCACCATACATACTACAAAAAACTGGTAAATAACATGAAACATTGATGTAAATAATCATACATAAAATTACATATAATAGCCCGAACGCTAGCCGAGGTGAGATCCCATCGGAGTACAAATGGCCCTTTTTAATCTGCGTTTAACTTTTTAAAGGCTTTTTGAGTGATTGTGTGGTCTCGTCGCTCGGGGACATCCAGGATATGGGCTTTTGACTTTTGATGCAATGGGAAAACGGATATTCGGATTAATGTCAAAGCTTTGTGTTTCGGGTGATTATACTTTTCCTGTACTTATATCTTCTTCGTAAATAATAAATGAAATAGAATGCTTTATCTTTTACAATAATGAAAAGTATTTTTGTCTATACTTTTTCAGCCCCTGCTCGCTCAGTCTCTAATCTTCTCCATATCTCATTTTCCCATTTTTGCACCAGATGTTTTCAATTTGCTCATAAAAAATAACGTTGTCAGGGGTTGGATATACTGCCATGTCACATTACCTATCACATTGAGGGACTTAGTGTCTTTAGTTACTTGTACCTCTGCCTACTTTTTCGGGGATAGTGACGTGAAGATACTTTTTGCACCAAGTGTTTGAAACTTAGCCCATAATGTTTTTTTAATATTGCAATGTTACGTGTGTGTGTGTTATGCAGGCTTTCATTTGTAATAGGGGTTCCACACGGATTGGATTTTTATATAAATCGTAACAAAACATATTTTTCTGACAGGTTTTCATAGTTTGTAATAGGGGTTCCACACGGATTGGATTTTTATATAAATCGCAACAAAACATGTTTTTCTGACAGACTTTCATTTGTAATAGGGGTTCCACACGGATTGGATTTTTATATAAATCGTAACAAAACATATTTTTCTGACAAGTTTTGATTTGTAAAAGGGATTTCACACAGATGAAACATTGGTTTGCATCTATGTGGAACGTAGATTTAATCCAAATTTTGATATGTTTCAAACAAAGTTTCCACCAAGGTCACCTTTGTGGAAGGCGTGATTGGGCCGTGATTACAACCGTCTGGATTATGTTTAAGGTCTATTCCCAGCAATAGAATTGAGTAGTACTATTCACGATGTATCAAATGAGCTCAAATACGATAGGATAATGTAGAGAGTTTTAGGAACTCCTATGGCCATCTTCCGGGTACATAATCAAATTAGCTCCAAGTTAGAATCCGATCCGATCCGTTGTCGTCCGTTTGACACACGCCCACAAAACTTCAGCTCAGCCGGGAAGTGGTCCGATTTCTACTTTTTTTCTTTACAAATATCGGGACTTAATAAAAGATTGTAAAAAGTCTACTCATTTCAACTACTAATCCCTTTACTAATAAAATCTAGACACGCGCCCGTTGATCTGGTGTGTAACTTCATTTTTGTAAGCGAAAGTGAAGTTACTCACCAGAACAACGGGCGCGTAAGTTTTAAAGTAAGGGGGTAAGAGTTGACGCTACAAATATAACGTATTAAACCTTAAGTATAAACGTCTTTAAGACTATTATTTTTTTACTAGGTGGCATTCCATCGTTCTATTTGTAAAACGCCTTATACTACTTGTACTACACGACATTTATGGTGTTTTTACGCCATAGTTGTCTCTTATCGTCAAGATACCCGTGCGCTTGTTTGTCTTATCGCATAAAACCCCTTCGCACCGGAAAATTTCAATGACATTATAGCTGCAGGACTAGGTCTTAATCTAGTCCTGCAGCTATAATGACATTGAAATTTATATAGCCTTTTGGCTATACCTAGACATGTTGCAGCACGGCACTCTACCACCGATGGACTTGTTGGTTTCTGTTGGAATGGTTGGAAGGCAGATAAGATTTAAAAGAGAGATCTGCGCTAACATCCCACGTCAAGAGCTTAAATGTGCCTAGATATTTTAAATAATGTTTTTTTTCTTTTTTCAGGTAAATAACGTCAAAGAACACGGCGAAAATTATCAACAAAAGGTTTCCATTGTTTTGTTCTTTCAATTAGGTAAACAAAGTTTTTGCTCGGAGCTTCGCATACGTTGGCAAAAAATACATTATCTTTATTTTTCTGTAGTCGTATACTCCATAACTGTAAGGATTTTGAAATGTGTGAGGATTTTTTGCCAAGCCTACACTGTGTGATATCAAAACCTGCGCATACAGCTTCGCCTACGACTTCTCCCACGTAATGTTAAATCACTGTACTTAGATACATTCGTTAGCTCTTACTAAATCGCCTTAGATAAAACTCAGTTCAGGTTTGAAATTTGACTACTATTCACTTGTGCAAACACTATTAAAATCGGTTTAGAAGTTTGTACTGAATACAGACTTTCAAAAAGTCATTTTCACGCATATTCGTAAATGTTGCAATCCTAGCCCTTTTTAATTAATTTTTTAAGCAAAACGTTAAACATACATACTAATAAACTGATTTAGATTTGGTCCTGATTACTTTTTAAAGTTAGTTCTTATTCTGATATCTAACAACTTTCCGCGGGAAAGCTAAGTAGCTGTAAGTGAAGGAAACTGTAGACAACAGCTAGTAATAAATATGTTTGGACAAAATACACGGATGGTTCTAACCCTAAAGTAAGCGTTTCTTGTACATTTTTCCATATAGGGAAGTGCATTATTTCGAAGGTTTAAAGACTCTCTCAATGGCTCTGTTGAAAGGACGGACAAAGTGTCGATTAATCACTTTTCTTTTCCTCTCAGCGCTGACGGTAAAACATGGCCTATACAGTGGGTGAAATGAAAATGCACGGGTCAATAGTTGGCATTCAGCCGCGGCGACTCAACATAAAATACAAATGAGAAACGTAAGCCTCTTTCGTCTTCAACAATTTTAAATAATGAATGAGAAGTTACGATTTCTATGTACCTGTCTGGTTTCTACCATATTCATTAACTCTTCATACAATACCGGAACTATCCGACTACCACACTAGGGATATGGGATGAAGATTTGTGTGTTTGTGTGTAAATTAAAAGTTTTGCGTATATGATTTACACAGACCTTTCTTATACATTCATGTATTTTTGTTATAAATAGGTAACTTACATTTTTAAATACTTAAACATCGTTTGCAACATCAGCGGGGCTATTCTTTATATTTTTAGTGATGATCACTGGGTAAAGTGTAGGTACATCAAATAACTGTCAAATGACGTGTTTTTAATTAGCAATCTCCAATGTATAAGCAAGAGATAGCAAATATAAAACACGTCATTTGACAGCTATTTGATGTAATCTTTCTTTACCCAGTGATCGTCACTAAAAATATAAAGAATCTGTCGGCAGATATACGGAAATTATACTTAAATTGACAGAAAGTAAATTAACTTAAAGTCAGTCATCATAAATATATTTCAGCTATTGGTTATAATAACTTGATAACTAATTTTGAACTCAATTTCATCACATTAATTTATCCAATTTCAGACGGGCTCTTACAGTACTTACAGTTAAACATTGTTAAATAGATGTATTGTGGGATTGTTTTTAGACTATTGGGGGTTTTTGAAGTGAAACTTCTTTATCGGGGCTGGAAAAAAAATTAGTGTATCATTTTTTCGTTACGCGTCACATATTTCCGTTACGCGCCATCTTTGTTCTTATCCCCACCACGCGTGATTCGAAGTATACTTTCTCCAACGGAGTAGGGATTGGCAATAAACTTTATTTAACCAATTTCTGTAAAGTTGCATATAATATAGTAAATTATTTTTTGAAAAATAACGTCATTCACTTCTTACGAGTGTATGCTAGTACACGCACACATTTTTTTTAAATAGAACATACCTAGATTAAACTAGAACTAAATATATATTTTTTTATTGAACCTAGAGATGCGAGATATCTTAATAGGTCTTTTAAAATTACATTACGGTACTTTAAACTAAGGTCACTTATTTCTCAAAATCAGTTGTACGAAATATAGACACGGCACACCCTGAAGAGTGAAGACCCCCTCTAAGTTTTAAAGTCAAGGTAGTGAAAAACTCTGAAAAAACAATTTTGTTTATTTAGTTTTTATTTATTTATTATAACAAAACAGCAGCATTCACAAACGGTAATTACGAATTAGATACATAGACTAATAAAAATATAATAAGGCTAATATTAGGTTTTCTAAAATTGAAGTAAAATAAACCCATGATATTCATAAAATTACATATTTTTAATAAAATAGTTGTTTTAGATCATAATACCTAATTATATTAAATTTATTAGCATTTAAATTTGATACATTAATTATACAATGTTTCATTTGTTAGACTATACTCAAAAGCTAAACTAAGATTGAGATAATAAATGACAATAATATAAACAAGAAATCATGGTACAAATAAGCAATCAAATAGTTAGCGCCTCGAAATCCTGAACATGGCTGGATCAATTTTGACGAAATTTAAGATAAAAAA
>NJDD01006477.1:0-15130 GCA_002245505.1 Calephelis nemesis | reverse complement strand
AGCTGAAGATACTAAGTCCCATAATGGGATAGGTGGCAAGCCTATCGCCAACCGGTCACGTTTCCAATCCCGACCAACATTTTTTTATTAGAAAATTGGAAAAATCCAATTTTCTTTTTGTTGGCCGACCCGGGATTCGAACCCGAGACCTCATGCAGTCTAGTCCAACACCCGGACCGCTCGACCACAGAGGCGACAAGACCTATTTTTTAAAGTGATAAGATCTAAAATATCTTAGCGTCTAATGTCATTGTAATTACATTGGTTATTGAACATTCAAACGTAATTCATGACTGATGGAATTGAGTGACGCCTGCATGACGCTATAATGCACCCTTAAAAGAATTTTTCTATTAACAATACACAATACAGGTTAGTATTTGAGTCTGGCGGACGCGAATAGTTTGTCGCCTGACGAATTGTGCGATGCAAAAGGAATTCTCTGTCTAGACTCGGACGTTTAATGGGTGCAAATTATTGTGAATTGCACTTGGTATTGTGGATGACAATGGTAATGAGACTTGATTGAGACAACTCAGCATTTAATGTTTGATATAATGAAGTGTTTGGTTCAACTATTTTGATTTATATTAACAAAAAGTTTTAAAATTATTATTACAATGATAGTATCTTACTTTGAATGTAAAAGATCCGAAGCCAAATGACAAAAACAAACTCTTGTAGACTCCATATCTACGTTTGTATATAATTTTATTATATAAGGCTATTAGAACTAGCCAGTAGAAACTTTACTAGTAGATGTAAGGTAAAGGATTAGATCTTAACCTAATAGTAAAATATAAAATAAATTTTCCCCGTGTTGGTCCAGGATCCTTTGCAGAATAGACCATCTGCCTTCTTGCCAGGCAGCTCATAAAAGGCGAGCATAGGCTTGCCGTCACTAACACCGTGACATTAGACTAGGTGGTAGAGTTTCGCAGAGACTCACCCGGATTGGTACCATCGCCTGACCTATTCCTGCCGCTATAAAGTCATGACGTGTTCCGGTTTGCAGGGTAAGGTAACCAGTAAACTTACTTTTGCTCGAGGCCTTGTTAGGCCTCAGGTTGGCAACGCACCATTACCACCTTTGGTGACTCTGGGCGACGTGAATTTCTTACCATCAGGAAATCCGTCTGCTTGTTTGTCTTCCATTACCATAAAAAATATATATATTAACCTAATGAAGTTAACGAACTAACAGGTTTTTTTTTCATCAAAAATGTGGGAAATTTAAACATAGATATTTAAAAATGTCATTGTGGTTCCTAAAACTGTTTTGTATAAATTTCAATTGCTTGGAAATAGACACTTCCAAAGTGGTAATACGAGTATATGTGTCGCCCCCATCTATTTTTTAAATTAACATTACAAAAATTCTGTAGGTCACTACCAAAATTTTTAGAGAAAATTAGTTTGAAAAACATGTAATCAGCAGTTTTTAAGATATAGCATATTGTAATTTACACAGATACTGAGAAAATTGTTGTTGTTTTTTGGTATTGAAAAATTACAGTTGTATTTTGGATACTCACAGTTAAATATCTCAATACAATATATTAAGTCTAATCTATGCTCTCAGATATGAGGCACTTGATTTAAATAGCAATTTAATATTGTTTTCATTTAATTCTTGATTTACTTAGAAAAATATAAGTATTAAAAATACAGTTCTTGACGATCCTCTATTCCGGCACTCAACAGTGGCGATTATTCGCGTTATGCTGGTAGAAATAGGAAAAGCTGTTATAGGTACCAGTTACTACACCTATAAATGAAGTTCTGTATTTACCAAATAATAAAAAATTTTAAACGCTAGTTTAACTTAATACTGTCTAAAATTGATATCCAGCACGCTATACGTGGATAATATTATTAGTTGAGAGTCTAATTTTAAGGTGTTTAGTAAAACATGTATTCAACAAGTACCTAATTTTTTTTAAGGAAGACACTTGGATTTTAACTGATCTTTGATTAACGAATAGTTTAAGAAAAGTCAACCTTACGTCTGATTTTTTATATCATTTCAAAGAAACCACTACCTACATTTTTTGAAGAAAAGGGGACTGCTACTAACCGACTTTGATTTAAATATCACGTCGCGACTTGATCATTTTCTTTATACAATTCGTGTATGTAATGACGTCAACCAACTCAACGACAACTAAATAAATATAAATAAACGATGTTATGAAAATATACATTATCAATACATATTATAAAACAAAGTCCCCCGCCGCGTCTGTCTGTCTGTTCGCGATTTACTCAAAAAGTACTGAACGGATTTTCATTCTGTTTTCAACAATAGATAGAACAATTCTTGAGGAAGGTTTTAGTGTATATAATAGTAGGAATATTTATAACAATTGTAGGATTTTTATTCTTGAATAACCGAAGCGAGGCGAGGGCGGGCAGCTAGTTGTGTATAACAAAAAAATGCTAGTCGAATCGTGATCAAATATGTCAGAATCATGACCTACTTTCGCACAGAAGAACGATGGAAATTTGCTCATTATTCGCCAAGTAATCACGTAATGCACATAAAAAATAGTCGAATTGATAACCTCCTCCTTTTTGGAGCCGGTTAAAAAAGAATTACATAGATCATAGTTTTGTTTTTTAAGAAGTTGATACAAGAAACGATTTTTGAAATATTTTAACCTACTCCAATAAAAAGATATGTTATATAAAATTTGCCTACTCGAGCGAAACTGAGATGGGCTGGTTATACTAAAAAGTAATAAATCTTCCACTTAAATGACACAATCTATTAAGAAAACGCATCAAAATCCGTTGGGTAATTTTAAAGATCTAAGATACATATAGACAGACATACAGCCATAAACGATTTTCTTATAAACTATGTCGTGATGATTTATACATTTTTATCAGATCATTAGTTATCTTTTAAAAATAAATCATGCCATAATTAGAGGCAGTTTTTTTATTGTTAATATACATTAGTTATTTGTACATAATTTGCATTCATGTGTTTTCTTTCTGCAAAAATAGATCTAAATGTGATACAAAAGATAGTCTAATAATACGCTATGAATTTTAGTATTTGAGAAATTTGTTGCTTGTCAATTTATGCAATGCAAGAGGAATTCTCTGTTTAGACTCGGACGTCTAATGGGTGCAAATTATTGCAAATTGCAGCTGGGTGTTGTGGATGGCAATTTTAATAAGAGTTGATTGAAACATCTCAGTGTTTAATGTTCAATATACAGTGTTAATTTGTTTTGATTTACAAACAAGAGGGCAATAGGACTTGCACATTAAACTAAGCATCCAGATCTCATAAATACGTGCCTATAAGTAGAATGTATCTTAACACCAGAAGAACCGTGTGTTTGTTCACTGTATTATCTAATTAAAAAACTCAAATGATGATCCCGAAATGCTTTTAAGAATATCAACAAGTTTTTTCATGTGATCACATCGCCTCTGTGATGTAGTTGTCTTGTTGTGCCTTGTCTTCTGGGTTCGGTCCCTTCGTCGGGAAACAAAAAATCAGAAAATGTATATTTTTAATTTTCAAACAAAAATTGCATTTCCCGGGATTTGATGGAGCCCGGTTGGCGCTAGGCTTGCCACCTGTTACATTGTGGGACTTAGTGTCTTTGGCTAGTCGTGGGTGCTCTGGTTGTGCCTCTGTCAACCCCTTCGGGGATATAGGCGTAAAGGTAATTCCTTTTTATATGCTTAGCTGCTTGTAAACTTTGTCAATAACACATTGCTCAAGTTAAAACTAGGATTAGAGTTGTTTCACGAGAGATTGACTCGCCCGGATTAGTTGGATTGGTCGGCGATCCGCCTTACCTATTCCTGCCTCCATAACGCTGGCGCGGTCCGCCTCAAGTGAGCAACGCATCATTACCGTCTTTGGTGTCTCTATGCGGCGTGAATTTCTTACCATTAGGAAATCCGTCTGCTTGTTTGCCTTCAAGTAACGTACAAAAAAATCATCGATTCTCCAAAATGAATGTCAGCACATGGGTAAGATATTACATAAATTATTAAATAAATTAAATTGTTATTTAAAAATAGGTATAATGTAAACACGTTAATTAAAAAAACACCTCTCTAGTTTTTGTTGTTGTTGGTTGTCTCTTACCCTCAGTCAACCCCGTCTACTTGTTGGACGACTTATCACATAAAATAGGGGAAGAGTATACGAGGACAAGGTTTGTAGAGTCAAAAGCTTGGCTCTACGTGACATATTAGAATTTTTTGACATTGTGAGTAATATTGACTCGATAAAATTTTAACTGGATACTTATAAGAAATTTCTAATGGTACAAAAAATTAAGTCGAATTAAAAAATCTACTCTGTGGCATAATCAGTCTCAAAACAAACGCTAAAACGTGGACTACGATTTGACAGAAAAAAATAGAAATTAGAGGGTATTGTAAATTTTAATTTATGCTTTCTACGAAAATTTTACTGATTTTTGAACGGTGTCTTCAGTGTTCTCAAAACTTCACTCCTATAAGTAATTGTAAAGTTTCAAGAACTGTGTATTTACCAGCTGTTCAATCCTGCGGGTAAACAAATTTAGATAAAAACTTTCATGTCTTTTAAGTTTTATCAAATAGGTGTACTTGATGTTTTGCATAAAGAATATTTCAAAATGACATTCATCGTGGTCTGTAATAAGAATCGAAATGAGATCTACCTGTATATCTTACAAATGTTATTTTCTACTGATTATTCAAATTAAAAAAAATTTGTTCGATTTTCGAAAACCTTTCGCGCAAAATATTGCATAAAAATAAGTAAATTTTTTAAGCATTTGAATTTATGACATGCCAATTCCAATGAGTTTTTGTCATGGTTTTGGTACATAACTTTCATTGGAACAGCCGAGATGAGTGGATATTAAAACGAATTTCCGGTAGGAATTTCCGTCGCATATAGACTCACGGCCAAGGTTAATAATGTATCTCAATCTAATGGATTTCAAGCAATCTAGATAGCTGCGTATCCGCCGGCCTATCCCATACTTAGTTGCCATATTTATCCAGTTCACAGATATGTTATTGGCAAGCGATAACATAAAAATGGATCAAAATATTAATCTTGGACAGCGAGTTTTGGATTAGGATTGATTATTAATATTGGCTGTAAAACAGGATAGCTAAAGACGAGTACCTATCATCTATGTGTTACTCGTCTTAAGCTATCCTTCGGCCGGATCTTAGAAATGTGAGGCCAGATCTTAGGTACGGTGATGATCAAAATGACAAGCATTATCACCTAGCAAAGAAATAAAAGTTTTTGACAGTTTAAAATTTAAGCGCAGTAAAACTGTAAAAATCCTAATCCGAATTCATTACCAAGACTTAGCTATACAAATTTTCCTAATTGTAAGATTATGTAACATTTACTGTAGTATCAAATAACTTTTTTTTGCTCTCACTGTTCTTTTCTTTCTTTAGGTTTTGGCCTTCACATTACTATTTAGCCATTAGTCAAGTAGAATTTTGCATCGAATTTTATATCACTTTCAATTAATTCTAATTAGTCATCAGTCATAAGTCGTCAGGAAGTCATGTCAGGCTCTTGGGTAAAGCGGTGGCTCATTACACAAGCTCTGTAATGAGATTTGGCGGCAACGAGTAAATACACGACACGCCAATTTCTTAATAATTATTTCATTTGTGCTCTTTCACTAAACAAAATTGTACAAAATGATACCAAAATTGACTAATTACACTCAATATTAAAACGAAATTCAATAATTACGAAAAAACTTCGACCATCTTTTCTCTCGTTGGCGCCAAAACTCTCGCTCTCACTGTTATTCAGAAAGATTTTGACACATAACTTTTTTTTATTCACCATACCAACAGAAGTTTCAATGAGCAAAAGTAAAAACTATAAAGTATAATAATATATAAAACTATAAAAAAGCTATAAAATAAAAAAAATATATAATCATTGGCACTTAAACATAATATATCTTCAATTACCGGCTACTAACACTAGCTTTATAACAAAGGAACTCAAACTAATTTGCTTCTGACTAGTGACTTTTTTCGTCAATCACAGTCAAATCTCCAATATTTAAAGTCTGATCTTAATATGTAATAAGATGGTTGGCAATGAACCTAGTCAATTGCTATAATGACTTGTATCTAGGACACTCATGTTGTGTCCAAAGAGTATTATTATACTTCTTAAGATCGCAGCTGTACTATAACTACTCACCTGTAACATCTATAGTGCCTATAGATATGACAGTTCTCTTACCAATAATCATCATCATCAGCCGGAGCACGCCCACTGCTGGAAATAGGCCTCCCTCAAAGAGCGCCACAAGTCACGATCACTTGTATCTCTCACTTGGCTTGTAACCAGCGACTCCCCGCGACTTTGACCAGACCAACAGTCCACTGAGTGGGAGGTCGTCCAACACTACGTCCTCCGGTGCGGGGCCGCCACTCGAGAACCTTTTTTCCCCAGTGGTCGCCCATTGGTCGAAATTCGACCATTTTAGTATTTTAATATCCAAATTTTAATATCTTTTTGATAAGAACGCCATCTTCATTTCTCAAGACCAACTACTTGGTTTCCTGAATAGTTAGTGCGCCATCTGTGAACTTTTATCGTCAACATCAATATATTTATTTATGTGTGTCAAATGCATGGTAGTGTGGTTAATATTTTATTTATTGATTTAATGTACCTTATAAGAATTACTATTGAAAAATATTAGCGTTCTGCACTTCTCCTTCACATAAACTATAAGTGTGCCAAATTTTATACTCCTGCATACGCGCAATTTTCGTTTTCGTTTTTCGCAAGTTTAGTTTCAACAATTTTACTGTCCTTAATGATTTCACTCCAAAAGACCCGTTTTATAATCGATAGCTGTGGCTTTGATACACTACAGACGTTAAAGATGCGTTGCTGTCCCGTGGCAAGAATCTTAGCCCTAATATTCACGTCTAGCGGTTACATTACCGTCCGGACCGGAACACGACAAAGCTAAACATGGTTGTTGTGAATGTTGTGATCTGTCTACACGGGGCAAGTTCTTGTACCATACTGTACCATCATTGGTCTGGATGCCTGGCAAAAACAATCAAAACACATACAAAACACTGCAAGATCGTATAAACATGGGTAAATAACGATCTATATCTGTAACACTCATATTCCGCAAATAAATATTTTTCTTTCTTCTTTCTTTCTTTCTATGTTTGACAAAATCTAGAACACATACTGTATATTTTATTTTTATTTTATGTTTATTACTAAATGGTAGAGATCTGGGCATCAGATCGGCGTTATCAATTTAGGATTATATTAACACCATAGCTATTTCTGCTCTATGATGTCATTGATTGCCACTATCCTGTTTTGTGCTAGAGAGTTTTAAGAATCTTATGCAAATTGGACAAGTCTGACGGTTAAGGGTAGCCATTCACATCGGCCTTAAAATCATACCGTTCTTACTGTACATATTCAAGGACAAAAATATGTACAAAAACGTACTCGACGTTTTGACTCTTACCACCAAGAGAGCCTTCTGCTTGTACTCTACCTTAAAATTAAAATCGAAATAATCTCTACTCTTTAAAATCTTAACTTTAAAATAGCAATAAATAGATTTATTTAAATTTAAATTGATTTTAAACATTTATCCTTTAGATTTACAATACTTTCCAATAAGTCAGCGTTTTTATTTGCAATAAAATTTTCAATTTCTCTATAGTCGTAAAATATGACTTAAGTAGCATTCTATGAATCAGCCGAGCTCGCATTATCTGGCGTATGATTTGTCGATATAAAGGAATAAGAATCCTCATAAATCATTTTATACGGGACACTCATGATTACTGCAGCTGAATAAAGCTGACTACTTCTACATATAATCTTAAAGGAATTTATTTGAAAGTCTTACAGAAAATATAATTTTGGTTCGTACGTCGCATGTTCTTCTGTTTGTTGTTGTGTCTCAAATTCACAGTTTTAATATCAAAGTAGTAATAACTATATAAATAACCTCATAAAAACCTTAAAATAGTGGTTTAACATAAAGGTTTTTAAATTAAATCAAAAAGTTATTAAAATAGTTTGTGCATACAATTTAGTAGGCGCTTAGTAAAACTTCAAATTTACATATGTTTTAAATAAAGAAACACTTGTACTGTTTTAGGTATCACATATGTTTTCATCATCATCATCAGCCAGGGTACGTCCACAGCTGGACATAGGCCTCCCCCAAAGAGCGCCGCAAGTCAAGGTCACCAGCCGTTTATATCTAGCGACTCCCCGCGACATTGACCAAGTCATCAGTCCTACAACTCCAAGATCTCTTATATTTCATTTTTTTGTAAATAGCCTATCGGTTTCGCTTACATAGCATCATCAGGGCTGAATAGGGAGTAGTTTAGGTTTTAGTCCTGATGATGATGTATAAGCGAAACTGGTAGACTATTTATAAAATAATAAATTATAAGTGATACGTAAAACAGTACAAGTTTTTTTTATTTAATAATATGACTGAAAACATTCATACCAGTGTATGCAGCGGCAAACTGAGGATATTGCAGCAGGAATATGTACTGAAGCTGTACCAAAACATTGCATTTAAAAACATAAACAGGCACAGGTAATTTAATACAAAGTATGATATTTGAATACATAATTTACAAATGGCTGGTGTTTCTTGAAGAAAATAAAGATAAGCATAAATGATAAGCTTCTGGGGTGTCTTGGAAATAAAGATAAGAAGAAAATTATAATAGGCCAAGATCCACGAACAGTCAGACCTTTTTTTTATTCAGAGAATTTCTCCATCTATCAATAAAAGCAGTAGTATAGAGTACGAAGTTTGGTTTCTCGTAGGTTTTGTTAGCTTTGGTATAAAGAACGAATGTATAATAATAACAATATACCATTATCTTTGTTCAAATTATAAAGCGTAATTTAGTGTTTATGAAAGAACACGTTGTCTCTATAACTTTTTTCCGTCTGTGGCATCACAACTTTTACACGAATGGATATATTTAGATACGCTATTATTTAAGCTGACGTGATAGAGATGGCCCATGGCTACACAGACAACGCAACGTACGGAATTTCTGGGAGAATTTATGGACAATTCTACCCAATAACTCAATAAAAAATGGTAACTTTCTAATAACTAAGGTCTGGCCACATGACAGAATAATCGGATCTCGCGCTGCGAATTTGTCTTAAATTTTGACATTGGTTTCCTGAGAAGGGGTACAAGTTTGAAAGTGCTATGTGTACTAGTGCGTCTCAAAGTTTAACGGTAAATACATTATACGTATATTTATTATATTGTAATTATGGTATGCGTTTTGACTTTTCAGAATTTTACAGAAAAACTTTACAGAATTGTCCTAAAGTTTTATTATAATTCTAATTTATTTTTACAAAGTCTGAAGGTTCGGATGATCTCTATAAATAGTAAAAACTCAAAAGTCTATGTTACATTAATTGTTGTCACCTTTTGGTCTAGTGGTCCGGTGCTGAAGATGACTAAATGAAGTCCTGAGTTTGATTCCCGGCTCGTGCAAATCCCATTACCTTCACATGTGCCCTGTTGGCTATGAGATTTGGTTGGTTTTCTGTCTAACTCTTTGAAGATAAGTGAAGAAACTAACTCATATCATTTGTTTGTTTTGTCTTTTTTTAGTAACAGTAGAATCAATTTTAATAATTTTTGACATACAAATAGATTAGAGATAGAAAAAGAACACAAGCTACTTTTAAGTATCATTTTCAAATATTCTTATAAAAGAGCTAATTACCTTCGATAAACAGGTGAAACCACGAGCAGCAGCTGGTAAACCATTTAATGAAACCTAGTGAAATGTGTTACTGATTGATATACTCGCAAAAATGCGGCCAAATAGGTTTGGAATCTGATATTTTATCTTCGTTGCTGGAATATCAGTTTCATGTTGTATCTACCGAAATTGATGTCGGTAACTATTGTTATGACGTTTGTAGTTTATCTGACACAACCGCACTTTTTTTAAAACAAAAACTTCTGTTGTTAGGCCGTAGGAAATCACTAATTTTAGATTTTTTTATTCTGTTGCAAAGCATAATACAAGGAATGGAATTAAAACATAGATTTTGATGTTGCATTGCCAACTTAAGGGTGGAATATTAAGCCGCTTTTTAGTATGTTTACTCGTTATTCAACTCTCGGTAACATGACAATAACAAATACTGATGTAGAGGAAGAAAAGTATAGTAGAGTCCTTCAATATCTACCGGAATATATTGTTTGATATAATGTTCCGATTGCAGGACTCTACTATCCGCTCTACACTTGCAATTAATCCACCAATCAAAATATGAGATTATGTTGTTAGGCGATTGAGTCGTCACATCCTCACGTCACAGTATTGAAAATCTCCAAAAATACTTGAGATTCTTTGATAATATCAAGCTATAATTATCCTTAAGGTTGCGAGGTTAAACCGTGAATGTAGAACTTATATTCTTTGAATACGTATGCTGCGTTTATAGAGTAGAAGTTTGTTTGCAATGCAATATATAAAATAAGATCTGTCTAAGTAAGTCTGCACATAAGGATTATTATCAATAAAAAATACGTTTAGTTTTAAATTCGTATACAAAACAGATGCCTTTTAAGCAAGAAACCTTGAAATAAAATGTTGATGTACTCACGCTGGGTTAAGCTAAGTGCCTAAACTAACCAGCTTCTTTAAAAGAAGCATAAAAATAAATCATTATTAAAACAATTTCGTTAAAATATAGAGTCAATTTGACCGTATATCTTCGTAAAATTTCCGCGAAATGTCGATTTACGATACAAGTCCCTAATTACGTTAAATTTAAGACCAAAATGGATTTTAAGGAAGCCACACTCAAGACAGTAAGAGGCAGCAATTTGGTAAAAACAAACGCCCTCGGAGTCTCTCAACTTGAATCGCTTAGCGAAAACATTAGCTACGGCTCAAAGGCTTTTCAACGCAAATTGCACGTGAAATTCGACAGGCAATGCTTCCGGGACGCAAAAATCTTGCCGATATTATGTGATCACCCGTTTTGAAGTTAGATTAAATTGCAAAGTTATTATTTAATTAATTATATTAATTAATTATATTAATTCGATACTTGGAAGATGAAAGTATTTTTGACATATTTTTACAATATTTACAAAAAAAAAGAAAAAATGTTTATTTGCGGAATATGAGTGTTACAAAGATGTTACAAAATTATATAGGTGTTTCTACATATTCTACCAACTTTTGGTGTGCAAATATTTTAATAGTTAGAAATTAATCAATTAGTTAATTTAATTATTTACCTACTATTTACACACTGTTTATTTTATTGATTAGGTACATGATTATTTATTAATACAAATAATTTTTAAAAGACAAACTTGATCTATAACTATAAACTATAGACACCGCCNNGCCAGCCCGCCTCGGCTGCTCTGACGTCACCGTCACGCGACATGCGACACACATACCCAAAAATTCAAGACGATGTTATAAAAGTTTCACTTTAATAGTACCAAACAAACTCAATATACTGTTAGTAAATAATATACCACATATGAACCCCAAAGACGGTTTGCCTTTATCATTACCATTTTACTAGAAGGTAAAGTATTGTGCAGTCACTTGTCTGGATTGGTACCCTTACCTCATTAGGGGGTGCTTAGCCCGCCTTGAGAACAGAGTAATGCTACTCTGCAAATGTCCTTTATTTCCTGTCAGCATAGCATTAGTTATCACCTTTCATTCTAGAAGGTAAGGTAGCCGTTAGAATGGCATACGCAGCCTAAGATTATAGACTTAAGATAGTAACGCACTAGTAACATAATAAATTTAGATTTTTTGTTTCCATTATTTTCCCGTCAAATTTCATACACCATCCCTTAAGTTTTCGTCATTACCCACGGTAAACTAGGAGTAAATGCTCAACGGAATTAAGTTCGCCTTTGTACGTATAATATTATAAGTTCATTATGGGATTACAAAAAACATTTAAATAACGTCTGATACAGCGTCTATAGGCGACGATTATCCCTTACCGTCAAAAGAGCCGGCTACTTGATTTTATGTCTTATGATACAAATCCTACACTTATAACTGGAACAAGACAATAGCAAGTTTTAAAAAGACAAAGCTGTTAAATTAATGTAATGGAAAGGACATTGCACAATTTTACCACTTTTATTATCAAAAATATAAAAATAAAATAGCAATATATATTTTTTAATTACCTCAGGACAGTGAAAAAGTTGGCCTATTTTCAAAGACCCTGAAATGTTAAAAATAAAGTTCTCACTTGCTAAGATTTAAAATGACAACATGGCATTTTTCTTAAAAAAAGTATTAAGATAATCTTGCCGATATTATGTGATCACCCGTTTTGAAGTCAGATTAAATCGCAAAGGAGCTAATTCGATACTCGGAAGATGAAAGTATTTTTGACACATTTTTGCAGTATTCACAAAATTACTGTTAGTATATAGTACCACATCATACTAATATTATAAAGAGGAAAACTTTGTTTGTTTGGTTGCAATGAATAGGCTCAAAAACTACTGGACCGATTTTAAAAATTCTTTCAGCATTCGAAAGCTGCATTATCCACGAGTGACATAGGATCTTTGTGGAATCAGTTACCGAGGGCGGTATTCCCAAACAATTATGACTTGGGGACCTTCAAGGAAAGAGCGTACTCATTCCTTAAAGGTCGGCAACGCATTTGTGATACTCCTGGTGTTGCCGATGCCCTTGGGCGGCGGTGATCACTTTCCATCAGGTGACCCATTTGCTCGTTTGCCTCCTCTTATAAAAAAAACATTAAGAAAAATTATTAAGATGCAAATAATAGTTTTTGACAAATTGCATCACAGTATTTACTCGTACTAAAAATGCTTAGACATGATGTGATCTTTTACAGTTAACTTAAAAATAACCCAATAACATGAAGATATGACCAAAACAATGGAAGGGGTCTAAAGGAGTCTTTTCCCCGTGTTGATCCGGGCTCCTTTGTAGAATAGACCAACTGCCTTTCTTGCCAGGCAGCTCGTAAAAGGCGTGCATAGGCTTATCGTCACTAACACCGTGACATCTGACTAGGTGGTAGAGTTTCGCAGCGACTCACCCGGATTGGTACTACCGCCTTACCTATTCCTGCCGCCATATAGTCATGACGTGTTCCGGTTCGGAGGGTAAGGTAGCCGGTAAACTTACTTTTGCTCGAGGCCTAATATCCTGCCCTCAGGTTGGCAAAGCACCATTACCATTTTTGGTGTCTCTAGGCGGCGTGAATTTCTTACCATCAGGAAATCTGTCTGCTTGTTTGCCTTCCTATAACACAAAAAAAATACGTTAGGTTAGATTACAAAACTTAATGGAGAATATTTTTATTACAGTACCAAAATTGCAATTAACACTAAAATTGCAACTGATCGGCACGAAAGGACTATTTAATAATTTATATTCAAAATATAATGTAATAATAGTTTTAAAAAACTTACGACGATTTAAAAAAGAACAGGCGCAATTATAAACTATTAGTCACCTTTAACGAGTTCCTCCAAATACGTACATACATAAGGTAGATAATTTAATTTAACTTTTTACTTACTTTTTCTTATTATATTACAACTTAAGTTTTTGAGAAATTATGATTTTAATTAATTTTAAATTTTGGTGCCAGTGGTTATCCTACTAATATTTCTGAAATGAAAGAGTTGTACTTTTTCAAAAGTAATAATTGACAATTATCTTTTATGTAAATATAAAAAAAACTTTATAATATGTACTTTTCTTTCTTATTTAGTAAGCACATTTATTGATGTTTGAATACAAAAACGTGATTTCGTTGAAACCTACTTTTATATATTTGCGTAGTCTCGTTTCTAGGTTTATATAACACTAGCTGACCCAGCAAACTTCGTATCGCTTGACATTACTGCTTCGACAGTAGCGCAGTCTGTCGGATCCGATGTGAAACATTCCAAAATCAACAACGACTTATTATTAAAAAATTAATTAAAAAAACATTTTCCAGGAGACCAAATTGTGAATCTAAACCATTCTCGAATTCCCTTGAACACGCACAAAAACTTTCATTAACATCGGTCCAGCCGTCTAGAAGGAGTTCAGTGACATACACACGCACAGAAGAATTATATAAAGATTTATAACCTTACCTTGTTTCTATCATTTACCTTGATGTTTGTGTACATTTAGTTTTAACATAATTATATTTATTAGGTTTCCCTAAAAATGTTCAGAACTCAATAAAATCATCTCTGCTGGCTTTGATGTAGTCCTTTAAATTAAGTTACATCGAAGCTATAAAAGAAGGATTTGTAACTTATACAGATATATACAAAAAATCCGCGATTTTCATAATAAAGATCAACTCATGATAATACCTCACCTATGTTACCAGATACAATATTAATTGTTAAATCAAATACCACCATTATTTATTTTAAACATTTAATGCTCAATATGATAGCTTTTTTATAACGAAAAAAAAAATTATCTTCACGCCCATATCTCCGAAGAAGTAGGCAGAGGCACAACCAGGGCACCCACGACTAGCCGAAGACACTAAGTCCCATAATGTGATAGGTGGCAAACCTATCGCCAACCGGGCACATTTCCAATCCCGACCAACATTTTTTTATTAGAAAATTGGAAAAATCCAATTATCTTTTTGTTGGCCGACCCGGGATTCGAACCCGAGACCTCATGCAGTCAAGTCCAACACCCGGACCGCTATACCACAGAGGGGATAAACTACGATAACGAAACGAAATTAAAAAATAGGTATTCATGAGGAACTGTCGTTACATGAGGATATATCATGTCCGCACCGCACCTCGCCCACGTTTAGTTAAGGCTCCATTATCTGAATGACGAAAGGCCATGACGCTAGTATCGAATATGTTTAATAAGTTTATCACGGGAATTTTGGCGCCATCGAGAGAAAAGACGGTCGAAGTTTTTTCATAATTATTGAATTTCGTGTTAATATTGAGTGAAATTAGTCAATTTTGGTGACATTTTGTACAGTTTTGTTCAGTGAAAGAGCACAAATGAAATAATTACTAAGAAATTGGCGTATCGT
>NJDD01006471.1:69581-85672 GCA_002245505.1 Calephelis nemesis | reverse complement strand
CGCAGGAGTCGGTTCGCGAAGGCGACAAGGCGTTGGCGGTCTCTCTCGACATCGCGAATGCCTTCAACAGTCTCCCGCACGGAACAATACAGGAGGCGCTCCGATACCATGGGGTGCCCCTGTATCTGCGGGAGCTATTGGCCGACTACCTCCGGGACCGCGAGGTCCTGGTGGAAGGACGCGACGGCATCGTTCGCCGTCGCGTCACCTGCGAGGTCCCACAGGGGTCCGTTCTGGGCCCACTCCTGTGGGACATCGGCTACGACTGGGTCCTCCGCGGCACGCTGCCCAACAACCTCCGGGTAGCGTGCTACGCGGACGACACACTGGTCGTAGCCAGGGGGAGGGACCTGGGTGAGACGTTGCGGCTAGCGGAGGTGGGGACAACCATCGTCGTCGGCCGCATACGCTCCCTGGGTCTAGAGGTGAACCTCCCCAAGACCGAGGCCCTATTGTTCCATGGGCCTCGGGGGGATCCCCTCCAGGTACGCGGGTGGTACTGGACGGGGTCCCGGTCCGGGTTGGGGCCCACGTGAAGTACTTGGACGGAAGGTGGACTTTCGGGGCAAATTTTGTCCGGCTCGCCCCGAGAGTCCTGGGAGCCGCTGCTGCACTGGGGAGGCTGCTGCCCAACGTGGGAGGCCCGAGCGCCAACTGCCGACGGCTGTACTCCGGCGTCGTACGGAGTATGGCCCTCTATGGGGCACCTGTCTGGTCGGACGCCCTCGGTCGCGCCAACAAGACCCTGCTGCGACGTCCGCACCGGGTCATCGCGATCAGGGCGATACACGGATACCGGACGGTGTCCTGGACGGCGGCATGCGTCCTCGCGGGAGACCAGCCCTGGGAGCTCCAAGCGCGTGCTCTTGCCGACATATACCTCGCGGCATCGTCGGCGAGAGCGTGCGGGGAGCCCCTGGCGTGGGAGGAAGTGAGATGCATGCGTCGAGGCAGGCGTGGGAGACCACGTTGGAGCGGTGGAAGGAGGACCTTGCCCCACCTGTCCCTGGGCAGGCGACGGTGGAGGCTATCCGACCGGTCCTCCGAGGGTGGCTGCAGCGGCGGTTCAGGTCGCTGACGTTCCGACTTGTGCAGGTGCTTTCCGGGCATGGATGCTTCGGAAAGTATCTGCACAAGATCGCGAGACGGGAGGCGACCTCCGCCTGCCACGAGTGCGGGGCGCCAGAAGATACGGCGTCCCACACGCTGGGAGAGTGCGTCGCATTCGAACAACAGCGGCGTACACTCTCAGCGGTCGTAGGAGAGGACCTCTCGTTACCGAGCGTAGTCAACGCCATGCTCGGTAGTGACAGGTCCTGGCAGGCGGTGGTCTCCTTTTGCGAAGAAGTCATGACGCAAAAGAAGACCGCGGAGCGAGCCCGGGAGGACGATCCCAACACAGGCCCGCTCCGGCGCAGGCGGACCGGGGGCGCGAGAACGCGGTTCAACCGCCTTCAAAGTGCTTTCGATGCGGGGCTGCCGGGGGGAGTCGGGGGACTTCCTCTGGCCAGCACGGCCTCGCACGCCTGGGGGGCGACTCCAGTGGCCCGAGTCGCTCCTCTTTCAGCGCGGGAGGAGGCCCGGTAAGGACCGGGCCGTAGCCGCAGAGCGAGATGGTGAATGCCAACGCGACCCCATCTCGCTCCTAGCCGGGCGGCAGGAAGGTCATAGTGTAGTTTTTAGTCGGTTCGAGTCAGACATAACCCGCTGTTCTCCCCCGAGAGCAGTGGGTATCCGGGGGGATTTTCCACACTTAAAAAAAAATGGGTTACCAACCTGCTGAGGTAATAGAACTTATAGTTGAAAATAGAGTCAATATAACGTAACGACAAACTGATGGTATTTATGTATGTATCTTCGATCCATCCAAAGAAATATATGGACTTGCCACACACGTCAGTTTTTTTTAATGCTAATATGTTGCTAACCGCGAGGTTTTTGCAACTTCACCGGGCTATTTTGAACCGAGCAGAGTGCTCAGGCCGAGAACCACATGTCAGTATTTTTCCGTACCTAAACTTAGTTTATTATTATTATACAAGTAATTTGAGTGGAATTTGTCTGGTCCAACTGTAACAACTGTAAACTGTAACAACTGGAACAACTGTAAAACTGTTTAAACACATCAGTCCACATTAGATTTTCAAATCGGAATCCAAAGCTCAGCTAGTGTCGTCATTACGAGATTACCTAAAAATGGGAAATAATAATAATTACTTACATAATTACGAGTATTTAAACATTTACATCGATATGAATCAAAATGTAAAACGTATATTACATTATGTATTTTATTATTATTTACTTTGCATAAATTGTAGCTAAGTTGAAATAATGAATGAATGATCAATTTTGATCATTCATTCTTTTTTTCAACTCACTAGCCCGCATTCGGAATTTTGAAACAGAGAAATTCTGTGGGAGTTTTGGCGCCATCGAGAGAAAAGATGGT
The DNA here is from genome assembly GCA_002245505.1 of Calephelis nemesis. Taxonomy (NCBI): domain Eukaryota; kingdom Metazoa; phylum Arthropoda; class Insecta; order Lepidoptera; family Riodinidae; genus Calephelis; species Calephelis nemesis. The sequence goes on along the minus strand of NJDD01006471.1, from coordinate 83,220 downwards.
CGAAGTTTTTTCATAATTATTGAATTTCGTGTTAATATTGAGTGAAATTAGTCAATTTGGTGGCATTTTGTATAATTTTGTTCAGTGAAAGAGCGCAAATGAAATTATTATTAAGAAATTGGCGTATCGTGTATTTCCTCGTTGCCGCTAAATTTCATTACAGAGCTTGTGTAATGAGCCACCGCTTTACCCAAGAGCCTGACATGACATGACTTCCTGACGACTTATGAATGATGACTATTTATAATTAATTGAAAATGATATAAAATTCGATGCAAATTTCTACTTGACTAATGGCTAAATACTAACGTGAAGGCCAAAACCTAAAGAAAGAAAGAGAAATTCTGTGCGAAAAAATTCTATTCGTGTACGGCAGATCCATAGATTTTTATAGATCCGGTGCGTTTGAAATTTTGATTCGAAATTCTATGAGATTTCATGTAAGAGTTCCGAATGTATGTGTACCACCTAAACAGAATTGGGTGTGTCATGGACAAGTCAAGCTACAACAAATGAAATTTTAATGTACTTAAATGATTTCATAATATGAATTCATACATTTCGTTCAAGCATATTTATAATTAGCACTAATTAGTGTGGTAACTAATATCATCAAGTGTATACTTCCCGTTTACATTTAAAAATAGATTTTTCTTTATGCATATTAAATTATAATATTGTGACATAGAGGTTAATATGAAATTTTATACGATACGGTAATTTTCTATCTATACCTAATAATTATTGTAACAGATTAATTCTGTATCTAAGAGATATTTCGTTGTTATAATTAAATGTTAAACGGAGATGGATCCAGTCAAGTTCACATTTTTTTTCTAATATATTGGAAGGCAAACAAGCCGACGGATTCCCTGATGGTAAGAAATTCTCGCCGCTTAGAGACGGCAAAGGTGGTAACGGTGCGTTGCCAACCTTAGGCCGGAATGTTAGGCCTCGAGCAAAAGGAAATTTACCGGCTACCATACCTTCCGAACCGGAACGCGTCAATGGCAAGAGCTGACGTTATGGTGGCAGGAATAGGTAAGGCGATGGTATCCATCGGTCGAGTCGCTGCGAAACTCTACTACCTAGTGAGATGTCACGGTGTTAGTGACGGTAAGCTTGTGCTCACCTTTCAAACTTGCCGACCCGGCGAATTTTGTATCGCTTTACTTTTATCCGTGCTAACATTTTGTATGGATTAAAACTTTGCTTTTCAACAATAATAATAAAAAAACTCTGACAATGACCAACAAAACAAAAAATAATTAGCAAAATTGGTCACGACCAGGCGAGATGCGATGACCACGTGAAATGGGATTTCGTTTTTTCAAAAGATTACCTAAACAAATATTCAGTAATGCGTGATTTTGAGTTTACCTAGATCACGTGATAATAAACATTTTTTTTTATATTATAGGAAGGCAAACAAGCAGTCGCATTTCTTGATGGTTAGAAATTCACGAAGCCTAGAGACACCAAAGGTGGTAATGGTGCGTTGCCAACCTGAGGTCGGGATGTTAGACTTCGAGCAAAAGTAAGTTTACCGGCTACCTCACCCTCCGAATCGGAACACGTCATGACATTATGGCGGCAGGAATAGGTAAGGGGGTGGTACCAATCCGGACGAGTCACTGCCAAACTCTACCACCTAGTCGGATGTCACAGTGTTAGTGATGGTAAGCCTATGCTCGCCTTTTACGAGTTGCCAGGCAAGGAAGGCAGATGGTCTATTCTACAAAGGAGCCCGGACCAACACCAACATTTTCATTTCATTCTAATCCTTAAACCTAAATTATTCATTGATACTTCACGTCACGAAGACGACACGATATCGTCACCAATGCCACTAAAACTGTTATAGAATGGTCACGTCACAGTCTTCCAGATATCATATCGAAATTAAAGTGTAAAACTGTGAATAATCCAATATCGATGCTAAAACTTCTAATTTTATTTTACAAGATGAAAACAGAAAATGTTAAACGTACCTAGATTTGTAGTTGTAACAATTGGAGTCAGTTAAAATGGTAGTTAATTTTTGTAACTATGAATATCTATATGTATAAAAGAAAGTTGTATATACATATATATATATATATAGTTACATAGTTATGTATAGTTACATTGAGGTAGCTTAAAATCAGGAAACGGATATGAGATACTTTTGATCCCGTTCAACTTCGAGGAACCTAAGAAGAACATTTTAATTTTTTACCATACCTGATCGGGTGGAACGAAGTTGGCTTTAACATCTAGTTAATCATAACATAATAAATAAATAACTTTGAATATTAATGAAGAAAAAGAGGATTCTCATTGTTGTTTGTCGCGAATATGCTCTTCAAATACCGGCATTTTGAAAGTTTGTCCACCTCCGCCGTCGTTGGTCGAGTGCCTAGCGTACACACCTAACTACACCGATCAACCGCGAGGTTCGGATTTGATTCCCGACGGGGGCAGGCATTTGTGTGATGAACATTTAGATGTCTGCATTTCCGGGTCTGGGAGTTTATTAAATTTATCCTGGTATCTATTTAAGTATTTCTATGTATTAGTATCGTTGACTAACACCCATAGCACAAGCATACAATTTGCTTACTTTGGGGTTAGTTTTAATTTGTGTAACTTGTCCAGGAATATTTATTTATATTTATATATCAGTCTTCTTATCTGGCAACTCTAAATATGAGCCTCTCACATGGCACGTTTTCTCTTTTTTATAATGTCACAGCAATATATGCCTTAATGTGATAGGTGAGCTACATTGCGTGGATGGAAAAAAACAGATACCACAATTTTTAAAGCACTCTTGGATCGACTTACGTAATGTGCGTGTGCAAGTAGCAGAACGCGTCTCTGTCATAATATTCGCGCCTACGTCAAATTAAAAGGCCTATTTCAGTATGTGTTAATACAAAATGCATACATACATACATACATAATACTCAGTTTAATGAGTTTGTGGTCTAGTTGTTCGGTATCGAACTTGACTTCTAAAGGTACCGGTTTCGATCCCTGAGTCCTGGAAAATATGTATTTTGAATTTGCTAATAAAAAAAATCTCGTTCGGGATTGGATATTGTGCCCAGTTGGCGGTAAACTTGGCACCTATCACATTAGGACTTAACCCTTATATGTCCAGAACTAATTTTTTAAAGTGAAAAGTTCTTTAGGGGCGTTGCGCACTTTTTTGGAATGGGTAAAAACTTCTGAACTCGCGTCAGATCCTCAGATCGTAGGACGGCGCAGGGCGCATGCGCGAATAAGATGGAAAAAGCGCTAGCGCAAGATCTAAATTGAAACGTAGATTCATTGCTGTTTTTTATTGCTTAGATATTTCCGAAGAGTATAGGATTCGCAATGGATAATGCCAGTACGAGTGAGTGTAAAACAATCGCATAAACTACTACGGGTCGGCCCCTCTCGTCGACTGAATCACGAACGCCGCAATATATCACTTTCTGCATTCAATGTAATGTAGTTTGCACTTGACTTTTCTTATTTGTCTTAAATACTAATAATTAAAACAAGCTTCTGCTTTTAGAATGATTTGTATTAGATGCATTTTTATATTTTTAAGAGCACCATTAAACAGTATCTCGCTAAATCTTATTACATACTTGAAGGTTGCCTGGAAGAGATCGCTGCCTTGGCGATAAGGCCGCCTTTGTGTATCTTCTTAGTGTAAGTAATTTTAATGTATTTGTGATTTATTTGTATTTGGTGCACAATAAAGTTATTGTATTGTAATGTATATATACCTACCTACCATTACATTATCACAAAACAACATGATAGCAGATACGTAAAATATCAACTGACATTGCTCTATTGAAAATAAGCTTTATGTGTAGACGAGCAATGTTCGATATACAGATAATATGACGACGCTCCTAGCTAGGGTTGCCACCCGTACTTTATAATAAAGTATTGTACTTTATTTTAGGTAATTGTACTCTATACTTTATAAGGAAAATAAAGTACAGAAAAATACTTTATTTTGAATGATTCGGATTATTTTAAGCGAAATTCATCGATCCATGCTGAATCGATGTTACTCGCCAGCGTCGTACTCACCAGCGCCACATCACGTATGCGTCGGATTTGACTATTATTTTATATCGACGTCATCTAGATGCAGTGATAAAGAAAATGTTGTTGAATCTAAATTAGCCTTAAAAATCATACTATAACATACAATTTGTCCTATAATAGCATAGATTGTGCTATAACAATTGAATAAAATTATTTATGTAAACTCAGCTACAGCAAAGCAATTCGTCTAGCTAGAACAAAAATTGAAGCACTAGTTACATGGGACCTTAGGCCCTTATTCAATACAAAATGGATTAAATGATATTAATACAGCTAATGTGTATTACTGCATATAAAACAGACGCCCTTAACAAAAAAAGACGGTTTGCCCTGCGGGAGTACCGCCAGCAGTGAAAACTTGAATATTAACGTTGTGCATTTTTGACATTTCGGAATAGTTAGGGAATAATTTTGCACGATTTGCTTATTTATCAGTATGATAGTACTGCCGTTCATTTATTGCGCTATCGTACACAAACATTCGCGCAAGCACCCTGCGCCGTCTTATTCGCGCAAGCGCCCTGCGCTGTCTTACGAATTTTCGATCAGGTTACGTGTCCTAACGCGAGTTTAGAAGTTTTTTACCCATTCCAAAAAAGTGCGCAAATATTAAACTCTTTCTGTTAGTGATACGGAAGTTTAAATCTGCAAAAATTTAATGTACATAGTACCGATTTTTACGGAGAAAATTCATTATTAAACACACTTTATAATCCAATATGTACCAATATCAACTGAACAAAAATAGTAGCACGTATTTAGCAACTCTAAAGATATTTTTTTTTAACTCATATAAAATATTTCATTTTTTTTGTCTTTTTCGGCGACATCCTTTTTCACCCAACGAGTTTTTGTTGTCATAAACAGAAAATGGCAAGATGAAAGAAACAGAACGTCTTTTTTCGAGCGTCGAGATTTTAATATAAAGAAGTAAGTAAGTAAACAACTTCACGCCCATATCCTCAAAAAAGTAGGCTGAGGCACAACCACGACTAGCCGACGACTCTAAGTCCCACAATGTGATAGATGGCAAGCCTATCGCCAACTGGACACATATGCAATCCCGAGCAACCTTAATTTTTTTTATAAGAAAATTGGAAAAACCCAATTTTCTTTTTGTTGAATGACCCGGGAATCGAACCCGGGACCTCACGCAACCAAGTCTGACAACTGAACCGCTAGACTACAGAGGCGATAAATAGTTTTCATTTACTTTTATTTTCAAATATGCAGATATATTTTTCAACTCAGTAATAATAAATAACAATAATAATAAATGTTCCTGGACAAGTTACACAAATTGAATTTAACCCCAAAGTAAGCAAATTATATGCTTGTGCTATGGGTGTTAGTCAACGATACTAATACATAGAAATACTTAAATAGACACCAGAATAAATTTAATAAACACCCAGACCCGGAAATGCAGACATCTAAATGTTCATCACACAAATGCCTGCCCCCGTCGGGAATCGAACCCGAGCCTCGCGGTTGGTCAGCGTAGTTAGGCGTGTACGCTAGCCACTCGACCAACGAGGCAGTCGAGTAATACGAGCAATAACCTCAAACTTAACGATATTTTAATTTAAAACTAAAAACTGGAAGTTACGGTCTGCATTAACATTGTTATCATAAATAAAACATACGAATTTCATTAATTCAAGGTATAATAATATCATCACATCATGTCGAGTTACATGTAAATGTAAATTTTATTACATACATATCTTCACGTCAAGTCAATTCAGGAATAGACAGAGGGTGTCAAATGTCACGAACCTTGCAGATCTGATTAGCTGCACTCACATTAATTTTTTTTTCATACGAACACGTCGCCGGTTTCGGATAATAATTCGGTTAATATATTTAGCTTTGTATTTAAAACATTTCAGACAATATGTATAGTGATGACAAACTAGATACGTATAGTAATAACTTAACGTAATTATACCTAATACTGGTACCTGCAAATGCATTTGGAACTATGAACCACAGCCGCCGTAAATAAATAAACGTATTATAAAGTATAATTTAGTACCCCTTACGGGGTAAGCAGAGAGTGTCGAGTGCCAGACCTAACGATCCTGACAAACCTGTCTTGCTTCTTTCACATTCATTACCCTTTTCATACAAATCACGTTTCGGAGACCTTTGACACCAACCTCGGATAATATCCGATTGACCTGATCGTGAAATGTAAGCCTTGGTCTCTCCGGGTACCTACATCCGCCCACATTCGCATTGTATATCTGCTTTGTTAATCTTTCATGTCATTCTTTCCACATGACCGAACCAGCGGATATATTAATTAATATTAATATTAATTAATAATAATATTAACCAGCATATATTAACATGCTCTCTCTCTCTCTCCAGTCGATTCCCTCACTGCTGAGGATCGTGACTCCTTTTGACCCTGTCTACCAGCTGCTTCCATCGGTTGCGTTCCGTAGCTTGGTGGAGCGCAGCGCTGACGGGCATCTCCAGCTGTTTCGAGATTTGGTCCGACCACCGATTGGGTCTTCGTCCTCTAGGTCTTTTGCCCTCCACCTTCCCTGTCACTATCAGACGCTCCAAATTGTTGCCATCCCTGCGTGCAACGTGGCCGAAGTACTGCATTATGCGTTGCAGGCAGGTCGCAGACAGACGCTGTGTCTTCTCCAGCTTCAGCTGTTTGAGTATCGAGACGTTTGTGCGGTGGGCTGTCCATGGTATTCTCAGCATTCGGCGCCAGCACCACATTTCAAAGGCGTCGATTCTCTTTCTATCGGCCGCCTTGATTGTCCACGTCTCGACACCGTAGAGGGCAATGGGAAAGACAAGCGTGCGAACGAGATGTGCTTTGGTTCGATTTGTGATATTTCTGTCGTTCCAGACTTTGTTAAGTTCTGACACAGCTGTTTTCGCCATGCCAATGCGTCTTCTTATTTCCGGCTCGCTATTCCCATTGCTCGTTATCGTCGAGCCCAGGTACTGGACGGTCTCATATTCCTGCAGAATGTTAGTGCGCTGAATGGTATCAAAACGGTCGATCACCATGAGTTTGGTCTTGGATTTGTTTATAGCTAGACCCATTTTTAAGCTGATTGTCTCCAGGCGTTTAAGAAGATCAGCCATTCCGCCTCAGAAGACGCGAACAAAGTAGTGTCATCCGCGTACCGAAGGTTGGATATTTTAACCCCATTTATTTTAACGCCACCTTCCCAATCCTCCAGGGTTTTGCATGATATATTCGCCGTAAATGTTAAAGAGGATTGGAGAGATCACGCAGCCCTGGCGAACGCCTTTATGAAATTGAAAGCGGCTCGACGTGGCATTCCCTATTGTGACCGTGCCATAACCGGATTCATACAGGTTGCGAATCAGCGTAACGAGGTGGGTACGCCGGTTTCCGTCAGCACCTGCCATAGCTCTTCCCAGTTGACACAGTCGAAGGCTTTTTGATAGTCCACGAAGCACATGAAGATCGGGATGTTGAACTATGAACTCGTAGCACTTTTCTACGATGAGCCGGATGTTTAGGATTTGCTCTCTAGTTCCCCGTCCTTTGACAAAACCTGCTTGCTCTTGAGGAATTTGCCAATCGAGGAAGTGACGCAATCTAGCGTTGATGATGTGGAGGAGAATCTTGCTCGCGTGTGATATTAGAGCTATAGTTCTATAATTGTTGCAAGCACGCACCGAACCCTTTTTGTGGATAGGAAGGATTGAAGAATGTACCCAATCTTCAGGCCATTGGCTGGTATGCCATATCTTGTTGCAGATTTCGTGCAAGCACGATACTCCGTTTGGGCCTAGTGCTTTCAAAGCTTCTGCCGTAATTAGATCAGGCCCCGGTGCTTTGTTGTTCTTTAGCTTCTGAATGGCATCTTCCACTTCTGAGCGGAGTATATCCGGTTCCCTTTCTGTTACGACTTCAGCAGGTATGGCTGCCAGAGTTGGTTGCGCTTTGTAGAGCTCCTCACAATATTCTCTCCATCTTTCAGCTACTTCGGCTATTTCATGTATGGGGTTGCCATTCTTATCGTCAATCACCCATGATGAGGGTTTGAAATTGTGCGTTATATATTTCACCTTTTTGAAGAGGTCAGCAGTTTGGTATTTCTCTGCATGACGTTCAATTTCAATGCAGATGCTCTCTAGGTGTTTATTTTTATCTCTTCTGCATTGTCTTTGAATTTGTTCAGAGAGTCGAGAGTATTCTTCTTCAAAATTATCCGTTCTTATACCGTTTTTTAGTTCTTTACGGGTTCTGATGTTTGCCCAAACCTCATCCGACATCCAGTTCTTCTTTTGTTCTGGTTTTTTTTACCATGGAGTCGAGGGTGGAGAGTATCTCAGATTTGAAATGGCACCACTGTTCACCTGGACCTAGATCTGTGATTAAACCTAGCTTTTGTAGTTGAGGTTCCGTCTTCTTTTGAAAGTAATCGTACTCCTGTGTTAACAGTCGGTTTCCGACTTTCGCTCTTTGACGACACGATTTTAGGCGAACCCGCAGGTCTGCAACCAGCAGTTGGTGGTCGGAGCCGCAGTCTGCTCCTGGAATTGTCCTTGCGTTCGTTATCGAGGACTTCCAACGTTGTGCGATTGTGATGTAGTCTATTTGGTTTCGGTATCGGTCACCAGGGGATGTCCAAGTGTAAAGTCTTCGTTTATGGTGCTTGAAGCAGGTGTTAGTTATTGTCAGATTGTTATTTAGACAGAAATCTAGAAACATTTCGCCCCTTTCATTTCTGACACCGAGACCATATCTCCCAACTGTCTGGCGGATGTGGTCATCGAGTTCCGTGTTGCCTATCTTCGCGTTCCAGTCTCCTTGAATCAGGGTGATTTCGCGCTTAGAGATTCCGTTCAGCGTAGTCTGTAGAGCGTCGTAGAACTCGTCAATGACTTCATGTGATGACATAGCTGTCGGTGCATAGATCTGGACTATGTTTAGGGGAAATGGAGTGCAATTTATGCGGATAGTCATTATTCTGTCGCTAACGGTGTTGTAGCCGGTTACGAATTGCGATAGTTTGCGTGGTATTATCAGTCCCACTCCGTTGATACTCTCCGTGTCGTGACCTGAGAAGAACTTTGTATTCCCGCATTGAGTCGTGAAGTGACCTTTTCCCTGCATGTGTGTTTCACAGAGTCCCAGTATAGTAAGCTGGTATTCCGTCATCTCCCTTTCTACTATATCGAGTTTCCCCGGTTGCAGCAAGCCTCTCACATTCCAAGTCCCTATTCGGCGTTTGGATCGCATTGCTGGTGCCTTGTTGTTGTCTTCAGTAGCATTTACTGCCTCCTTAGCCTGATGACAAACTATGGAGGAGTCTTCGGTAGCACATTTCTCACCCACCAACCCGGATATTGGTGAGCGCCGGGGGTCAGCCGGATCGTCCGACAAAACAGCATTTCTATTATTGACTTATCATGATGGAGTTCTCTTGGGATTTTAAACGTAGTGGGTTCCCATTACCTTCTACGTCGGTCTTTTAGGGGGTATTTAGTCCCCAAGGTTTCCGTGGCCTTTGATTTGAGTAGGATAGTTAACCGCCGCCTACTGCTCGGCGTTGGCGTGTTTTACGATTGTCTTGGATGGTACGGGCTCACGCCATTCACAGCCAACCCTCCTCCTTTCTCAACCGGGCTTGGGACCGTCTATGGCGGAGTTATTAACATGCTAATTATTAATAATTTAATTAAAATCAACTTCAAGCAAACAACATGTAACAATTAATAAAAAATATGATACCATAATTATTTTGATTTACATTTATAATTAAACTAAGTATTTATTGATGTCATTAAATGCTTTGTTTTCATTATGGAAAATCAGTTTTTCCCCCCTTCGAAACCCCCTACATACTAAATTTCATGAAAATCGTTGGAGCCGATTTCCGAGATTCCAATTACATTTATTTATATATGTAAACAAGAATTGTTGATTTGCTCATAGGACATTCAGATCGCGACATATCCGTTGAATGCGCGGCTTTCCTTGAGCGGAAATTTGAGCGGGAATTTTTTATCTAATTTATGACCAATTTTTGACCTATCAAAGATCATAAATCGCCACTTGTCTCTGAAAATAAACATACACAAACACTTTTGTATTTTACATTGTATTTGATAAAAAAGTAACGGTAAAATAACATACTTACCTTTCATTTAAAATGCCAAATGAGTTTATCACTGTTACCAACAACTTCGTAGATGGTTTTTAGCTCCGTTATAATGTGTTTATAGGTACTATTATCTAGATTAATTGAGCATTTTTAATTTTACGATTACGAGTACTTATCAAAATATTTCATTACAATCCCAAAACACTTCTGTGGTTTAGTGGTTTGGGTCTGGAGTTGGCAGGACACTCACATTTTATTACTTATCGTGATCACACTGAGGTTTCAGGTTTGATCCCGGGTCTAACAATCATAATGTGTTTTTCCAATTTTTAAATTAAACCATGCCCGTGGATTGGATAAGTGTCTGTTTGACGATAGGTTTGCCATAGTTGGCAAATAGTCGCATTGTGGGTCTAAAGTACCTGAGGCTAATCTTGGGAAATCTGATTTTACTTCAGAGATACAGGCCTGAATATATTTTTTTTCATTAAATCAGCATCTGCATTAGCAGATGTTGATATTACTTGAATAAAAAAAATAGGATCAAAATCAGCTGATATAAAAAAGTGCATCAGCAACAGACCTGGTACATGTTCAAATTATACCTAAATTCTCTGCAGCTGTGGCGGAGCGGTGTTGGCGTGACGGCAGAATCGTCTACTTGAGTCCGTAGACATTTATCGTCTTACCGTCTCTTTTATATTTTAACTAGCTGGCCCGGCGAACTTCGTTTCACCGGTTCAGTATGGGATATTATAAAGTATTGTTTTTCCCATTTTCCCTTCGTAACAACCTTCTCCTGACAATAAGTAACAAAATAAAAAAATAATTAGTCAAATCGGTCCAGTCGTTCAGAAGTTATACGCTTACCAACACATTTAGCGATTCAATTTTATATTATAGACTAGCTGCCCAGGCGAACTTCGTTCCACCCTTGGGAAATATAAGAGTATTATTTTTCCCATTTTCCTTGCAACTTTCCCGGTTTTTCTCTTCATAAGAACCTTCTTCTGGTAGTAACTAACACAACAAAGAAAGTCATACAAATCGGTTCAGTGGCTGGGAAGTTATGCGCTTACCAACACATTTAGCGATTCATTTTTATATTATAGATATTGACCACCTTGCACCTTGCACAGTATTTTTAACTTTATTTAGGGACAGCCTGTTTTATTGTATTTTCTAATGAAGAAACATATTGCTAACGCAAGACTTGTAAATATATTACTCCCACGAGCCCTAGCTATAATTGTTTCGAGTTTTAAAGAAAATTATGAATTGATTTCACCGTGAGGAGTGTCAACGGATCGGGCTCGGTAAGACCAACACGCAGATATAAAAATTTAGAAAATCGGTAATGTGTTTGGAAAATATTCTTTAAAAACCTGTTTAAATTTTGAAAAATTAAGAAAATTTTATGAAAAATTGCCGGAAAAATTAAAACTTCTGTTAGGTACCGAAAATTATGTATTATAATTAAATATAACACGTAACTTTGCACTCAGCTCATAAAGGCCTACCATAGGGCCAAATTGTAACATCCACCGGAAAGCTGCTACTATGCAGTTTCAACATAATCGCAAATATGGACTACTACCCAAAAAAAACGATTGCTGAAATCCCAGATTTTTTTTTCTAAAGTACTTAAGTAAAGTAATTAAGCAGGTTTACTACAGGTTAGTGTTTTCTGCGGTGTTGTGATCCTCAAGTTACTGTGTCAGCCAGTTTTGGTGTACCTACCTATCTACTCAGAGTTGACATTTCGGATAATTTTCAGTTTCGTAGTCCTCTAGGCTTAAATAGCCTATCTATAATATAAAAATGAATCGCTGAATATGTTGGTAAGAGCATAACTTCCGAACGACTGGACCGATTTAGGTAATACTTTTTTTGTTGTGTAAGTTATTGTCGGAAGAAGGTTCTTATGAAGAGAAAAACAAGGAAAGTTGCAGGGAAAATGGGAAAAATAATACTTTAATTTTCCCATGCAAACTGAACGGGTGGAACGAAGTTCGCCAGGACAGCTAGTCTATACTATAAAAATAAATCACTGAATGTGTTGGTAAGTGCTTAACTTCCGAACGACTGGACCGATTTGGCTAATTATTTTTGTATTGTGTTAGTTTTTGTCCGGACAAGGATCTCATGAAGAAAAAAATCGGGTGTGGAAATAATTATCCCTTTTTTTCATACAAACTGAACGGGTGGAACGAAGTTCGCCGGGACAGCTAGTAGCCTATAAAAATAAAGGTGCTTTTTAATATTAGAAGTCAGCAACAAGAACACGGTTCAATCAATCAATATTTTTTATTTCTTCGAATATGGTACATTGGTTCTTACAATTTTAACATATCAGACATATTTGACCTTTATTATGGCATGCAATGTGACACAATATGCAATTATGGTAATTGTATGATGTGTAACATTACATAATAAATTGAAATTCACATTGATTTGATTGATTTCAAGATTCACAAATTTTATCATTCATTCACCCAATCCGAATTAATTTGATCATTTTGTAGTTATTAAATATTAATAAATAATTATTTTCAACGCCGAACAATTTTTTAATCGGCGCACATTAGCAGATTGAACACTAATTAAAAGTCCCACTCATATCACTCTAGGTGCTACTTTCTTGTTAGGGTAACGCACACGTCAAGCCGCTGCGATCGAGAAATGCTCGGTGCGACAAGGACGACAATACTTGCGCCGCTAGGTGCGATAAGGATGACAATAAGTACTTGCATCTGCGTATTTGATGCATCTCTCGATCGCAACGCCACCTGGATATTGCTTCATTAGTGGAGTCATTACCTCCTATAGAGCTTCATACCGAGTTGCATGACCTGTATGTAAGACCGTGGACAAGGCGCGGAACCCCAACCCGGGCAATTTGCTGTACAGCACTCTACCACTGGTGGTCTTGTTTGGTAATGACCAAAATTTCAACCTGTGCTTGCCGCCAAACAGCTGCCTAGTAGACAGGCAGATGATCTTTCTACTCATTGAACCCGGACCAACACGAGGGAAAATGTGTTCGGTAAGACGGTCTGTACTTCAAGCCGATCTATTCGATTGCTACTTTAGAAATTGTAAATTTGGCTCCACATGGAGTACTACTGCTCTTAACACGGGGCAGAAGCTCCCCAGTACTAGCTCTCTGCTTTTGACCACATCCAACGTAGACCGTCTCAAATTATTAATGAGCAGGCAATTGCCAATCGAATTGATCCTTTGTGTGTAAGTTTAAGTGTTTTCTGTAGCATACAGGCCTAATGGGGAATGCTTTGAGTAATCCTTGCCGCTGAGTTTCATCATCATCATCATCATCATCATTTCAGCCATAGGACGTCCACTGCTGAACATAGGCCTCCCCCATTGACTTCCACTTCGACCGGATGGAAGCGGCCTGCATC